>CM029134.1:905000-915000 GCA_016859345.1 Istiophorus platypterus | reverse complement strand
CCCCAGTTACTTAAATCACAGACCAAAAACTTAAACTTCAGCCCTGAAAATGTAATTAATATTTAAAATAAAACAGTTGGTGGGAAAAAGGACTCTGTCTTCCTGCAGGAACTTTTTACCATGAGCAAAGACGGATCAGTTGGAGGTGATTCTCTCAAATTAGCTCTTTGTGCCAACACAAATGTATTGATTATTAATAAAATTAATTTTATTTCACGTTTAGAAATGACTAAAGGAACAAAAGAATATTAAGGTTATTACCACTGCTTCTTATTCAGCTCCTGTCTGCTCTAAACGACTGTCCTGCCTTGCTCAGAGGCACAGTGGCAAGTTCTCCTGTGGGCTTCGCACACCGGCTGAGGTCACTGTGTCACACTGACATCTACTGGTCATGTTCACCAGGTACAACCCAGTGTCAAGTGGAGGACACATGCACACACAAACACAAAGCTCTACAGTAGAGAAAAATAAACATTCACTGCCTGAATGTTCTTTCTCTAAATGTTTGATTAACACCAAACCCAACAAGCTTTAGTAGTTTTATTTCATATACTTTGACATTCTTGCTTCTATCAGCAAACATTGCAGTGGTAAAAGTTTAATATCATTGATTTATAACTGGCTTATATGTTGCCAGACTGAGACCTCATAGGCTAGTCTTGAACTTTGGAGGTTCGATTTGAAGAAGCAGATTTTTTATTGATGAGAAAGAAGCTCAGGTTGACCTATACACAGAAACAGGTAAACAAAAAACTGTATGATTGGGATTTATGAAGGTTTTTTTTTTTTTTAAATAACCTTAGTTTAAAGCCAAAATTATGTATTTGATACATACAATCGGTTACCAGTTTATTAGGAACACCTGTGTAAAAACGAGTCAGTTAAATCCAACAGTCCCGTAAAATATCCTCCATTATGAAGGTTTAATTAAAACTTTTATGGAGGTGTTGATTCACCTGTGTGATCACTTTGGAGACTGTGGTTTGAAGTGTTTCTCATTACACAGAGCCATGTTTCTGTTGAAAAGCCTCCCCCTCTTTATAAAGGTAATACAATAAAATTTACAAAATGTTAAAATCACCTGTCGGTGTAACGACGTAGTTCGACAGCACCACAAACTCAATTCACTAAAATGACACAATGATACAGAGATAGATGATACAGAGATAGATTTTAACCCTGATGCTGTTTGGAATCAGCTGATGTGTCAACAGTACAGTTGTGTTTAAATAAAACTGTAATTTTTTAACTGGCCAGAGGGGAAACATGGACCTTTAAAATACTATGGGATGTTTTGAGGGGTTTTTTTTTGGGGGGGGGGGTTGTCAATTAGGGGAACCTTTCTTTATAATATCTATATTGCAGGCAACAAAGATCAAAGGGAAAGAAAGAAGGCAGAAACTAAGGAAAATGAGAGGGAGGAGTTTTGGAGCTTGGAGTGTGTACTATGGAAAAACTGATAAAATACTAGTGCAAATCTTCTGTGAGTCAGAATGATGATGGTGGAGAATTTAAGAGATGTACTTGGGCTCAAAAACATCCTGAATATTTTGTTATGTGTCACAGATTCTTGCTTATCACCAAGAACCCAAAATAAACAGTTGACTCCCAGACTATTGCACCACAACCATGACACAATGTCGAGGTGCAGGAAGACAAACAGCCTCAGATAGTGAGAAAGGAAAAAATAACACACACACAAGCATGTCAGAAAGCATGTTTTTGGTGACAAGACACTGCATCCTCCAAAAATACATGGACCAGAGCAGCAATTCAGATGGGCCAGAGGAGGACAAACCGAGGAAGGAGGTGAGAGAAGAAAAAGGGAAAGGAAGGAAGAAAAATGAGGAAGGAAATGTGACAGTAAAGCCCGATGTTTAGGAAATGACTGATTTGTTTTAATCAGACTGAGAGGAGCCTCAATGACAAGAGGGAAGGGAAGAAGGGAAGGAAACAAGGGATGGAGGGGAGGGGAGGGAGGAGGAGGAGGAGGAGTAAATCAGTGTTGGAGACTGACGCGGAAGAAGAATCACCCCCGGAGGAGGAAGAAGAAACCCGAAATGAAAGCAGCCCTCCCGTTAGCCCGGGTCCACACTTGTTGATCAACGTTGGTCTCCAGGCCAGTTTTACCCGGGTTTGGACCTGTTTCCACCCGGTTTCTAACACGTTTGTCCTGCGTGCGGGGCAGGTTTCAGGCGGCGTGGCTGACTGACAGGCGGGCTGTGATCGTTACTGGAGGCTTTGACTGAAAATAACATCACCCGTAGCCTCCACATCGCCGGGGACACACTCGGCTTCCAGCTGCACTGGAGGACTTTCCATCTTTTATCCATCCAGCTTCCCCGGCGGGGAGCTGCGGGAATCGCACGGGCACGGCGCCCTCTCCGGCGTGCCGCGCCGCTGGGTGGCACCGCTGTCTCCGGGCGGAGAGACCCTGATCTCGGCGTGACGGACGACCTCTTCACCGTGGGAAGGCGACGTCGAAAGGGCTGGAAAAACCGAACGTTACCGCCTCCCTGGATCACCGGGTCTGCGTTTTTAACGAGGCGGATACTCGGTGAATGTTTCAGAAGACGGATGCTTAGCTAGCCTATGAGGCGGGAAGCTCCGCGAGACACGCCGACTGCGGCGACCTCTCCGCCGGGCAGCACCGCTGGGTGGCACCGCTGGGTCCAGTCATTTGGCTGAGTTTTTTTTTGGGGGGGGGTTCACAGCGTTTACCGGTAAACTGATCTGGTTTGGATCACAACGTCGTCACCTGTTAGCTTTGACTCAATTTGGACCCGTGTAATTGGCCTCTGAATTGGAGGAAGCACCGGGACACGCACCGAGCGCGGCAACCCTCCGCCAGGCTGCGCCGCTGTGTCCGTCACGGGGGGATGTCTCGCCACCGGGGGAGGAATATTCGCTAGAAATCCAAGCTTCTCTTCAGGAGAAGGGAACCCAGTCATACCCCGTGCGGTCGCCCCCCGTCGGCGAGTTTGTGTGGAAAGAGATGGCCGAATCCAGCCGGGCCAGACCGGCGGACCCCGACGCCGCGGACAGGCGGACAGCGAGCCCGCTGACCGGGAAGAAGAAGGCGCAGCAGTCCCCCGGGCTCCGGGCCAAGTATCAGAGCTCCGCACCGGGCCACTGCTTCAAGAAAGTCACCCTGACCAAACCCACCTTCTGCCACAGCTGCAGCGACTTCATCTGGGGGCTCATCGGCTTCATATGTGAAGGTAAGCCTGGGCACGCGCGCGCGTGTGTGTGTGTGTGTGTGTGTGTGTGTGTGTGTGTATACATGTGCAGTAACTTGTGTATTATTTATGACGTTAAATAATTGTTTAGAACCAGACCTGAACTCAAGCTCTGTTGAAGTGCACATAGGCCCAGTGGGAAGTGACCAACCAACCTTCGCTGTCTGTGCCGATGCCTTGCTCTGCTGCAGCGTGTATGTGTGTTAGGCCTTTAAACGGAGTTGTAGTGTTCACATTTAACCTGAACCAAGCCGGTGGACCGGACCAAGACCATGTGATCCTGCTCAGCTGTCGTTAGAAACTTCACACAGACCAATATGTCAGTGCTCACTGTCTGAAGTCATCCTGCAGCCACTGAAAGATGTATGATCTGCAGAGATGGGTAACCTGGCGCTTTCCTTTCCTTTTCTTTCCTTTCCTTTTCTTTCCTTTTTCATTTCTTTCTTTCCTTTCTTTTTTTACCCCTCCTTTCTTTTTTCTTCACTTCCCTTTCCTTTACATTACTTTATCTTTCCATCCTCTTAATTTCTTTCCTTCACATTTTCTTTCAGTCCATTTCCACTTCTTTCATTCCCTTTGTTACCTTTTCCCTTCGCTTTTTCCTGTTCCTTTCCCTTTTTCTTCTCACTAAACTCCATCATGAATTCAACAGGCAAACTGAAGAGCAGATCCAGGACACAATCACACTATTACACAATCGTGTGTGTGTGTGTGTGTATGTATATGTGTTTCCGAGGAGGTGTTTGAGTGTCTGTTGCACAATTTTAGCTGCAGTCAAGTCGTGATTTACTCCCTCCGGTTGGCATGGCAACAGAAGAGTGGCAGAGATGCTCGTCCTGGCAGAATGTGTGTTTTTGTGTGTGTGTGAGAGAGAGAGAGCGAGCAACAGCAGGCAGAGGCATGACCATCATCATCCTCATCATCACAGACAGCCGCAGCAGATGCATCAAAAGCTGCAGCAGGGCAACAACAATGAAGGCTCAGATTACATAACGCTTCTTCTTTAAACCATCAGTTGGATTAACAGAAACCTGTGAGGTCACCGAAATGCTTCATCTGCAAGTGAATATTCCCCACAACAATAAAACATCAGATCTCTTTATTATGGACACGTTCACTGTATGTTTCCTTGACCTAGGTGGAAGCTGCAAATTCAAGTCTCTGGTTTGTTTTTGTAGTTTTGTTCACATTTTCTACCAGCTGAATGTATGAAGGATCACAGGCTCCAGCAATGTTTCTCCTCATTCCCATATGAACTTTTCCTTTAAATGATATTCTCAGTGTCCATGAACCATGACTGTGAGTGACACAGAAGCACAACACCCCTATAAGTTTAGTTTTATGGCCAACGATTTGAATCATTTCAGTCTCATTTCATCCGTCACCAAAACACTTCAAAACCCATGAGCCTTGGCAGCTGTTGCTATGGAGAAGAGGCCAGTTATAGCAATGACAATTGCAAAACGCTTTGTATTTACAGTTGAGAACAAATTGGGGCGCAGTTATCGCTGAATTGGTCCAACATTGATCCATGATTTTCAACTGAATTGACTGAAGCTGCTGATCGTGTTTTCAGTTTTGCAGCTGATTTTCAGCAGCTGAAAACCTTGTTGTTGTGTTTGAACCCTTCGCCATGCTGCAGTGATGTAGGAGTATACTCTAAGATTTGTCAGTACACTGTGACATCACTGTGGGGGGGCGTGGTTACAGGTGCAACAGAGCAGACTTCTCACCGCAGCCGGATGAAGCACTGCTGTTCAGCTCGTTGTTAAGTAACTCAATGTTTGTATTAGTAGTTTATTTGTATAAAGCCTTGGTCCTTCACAATAACATACAGGAACAGATGCTGAAATCTTCAAACGTTTGACCTTTTTTCACAATTCTGCTTGAAAAATGACTGAAATAACAAATCAATTATCACGATAGTTGCAGATTGTCTTTATGTCGCTTGACTAATCGATTAGTTGACAAACAGTTTCTGCTCTAGTCTGGGTTCAGTTTAAGTTTTTGAAAATGTTGATCATAAACCAGAAGAGCATCAATACTGTGTTTGTGTGTGTGTGTGTGTGTGTGTGAGTGAATCAGAAGTGACATTGTAAACTCCCACGGTAAAAAGGCGCTATACAACTACAGTCCATTACCTAACAAGATCAGTGTCGGTGCCAGTACAATACAATTGCAGTGAAGTGGATTAGTGCATCTCTAATGATGGGTGTGACCATCTCTGTTTATGGCGCATGTTAATATTTGTATTTAGTGTTTTTTAATCCTTTTTACTATTCTGGATTTTGCGTGCTTCTCCATGTTTTTTTTTGTTTGTTTGTTTGTTTTTTCCAATTTAAATAAAAGGCAGACTCCTCTTGTTTCTCAGTCTGTCTCTCTGAGGTTAAAAGATGGTTTTATCTCTATGAAAGTGGGAGCACTGACGTCTGAAAAACAGATGTTGGTTGACTTTGCTTTTAGAAGAGAGGATTTTAGGTGTTGGGTTTCGTTTTGTTTTTTTTGTTTTTTTAACATCAAAACCCTGTTTTCTGCAGATGAACTTTGTGAGGCTGCAACTCATGATTCTTTTCAAGTTTTTTTTTCCATGAATTGATGAGTCATTTAGTCAGTAGAGAAAATTGTGAAAATGCCACTTTCAATTTGCTAGACCCCATGACTATGATTTCTAATCTTATTTTTTTGTCTAGCCAACAGTTCAAAACCCTAAAAAGATCAACTTAATGTGATAGAGCAGACAGAGAAGATAGAACCACTGTGTTGTGGATTAATTTTCTGTTGATTTAATTAATGCATTAATCAAGTTATTACTTTAGCCCTAAATTTGTCTCATGAAAGATAGTGGCTGTTTTTTTGCAAGACAGTCCTGCAGTGTGGTCAGACAGATTTACAGTCACATCATGTATTCACACTTACAAACTGAAGTTCAAACTGTCATTTTTTTAGAGGGAAAATAAACTCCCTAAAACGAGTGATTTGGTAAAGGGAGGTCTGACAGTGAGAAATTTCAACAGTCAGCCACGCTGCTTTGCTGAGTCAGTGGTTCCGGCAGAGAAAGCTTCTCACTGGACAGGAAAAACCTGCCCGATCTCATCTGCACAGAGGGTTTTTTAGATGGTGACGCTGAGCTGAATCAGACACAAGCGTTTGACTGCAAAGTGTTTGTGACGAACTTGGAGTATGAAATTGTCCCGAGCAGACATGCAAGGTTAACCAGTGTCACAAAACAGACAAAAAAGACACCACATCCTAAATGTCAGTTTGTCGACACGCACCGAGTCGGGGGTGAAGACACAGCCACATCTTGCTTTTATTTAACTGACAACCTCCTCTAAGGTGCTTCTTTTAATAGCATGCTAACCACGCGTCTTTCATTTTCATTCTATCTTCAAGTATTTTTATTAATCCTTTATTTTACTTATTCGGTTACAGGCTATTATCGCATGTTTATGCTTTATTAAAAGCTGTTGAAGTAGGAACCCTGAACCAGGCATTTTATCTGAACCCTGCAGTGTTTCCTCCCTTTGTCCAGATGAGAATATAGACGGTCTTTAAATAAGACATTAAAGGTTTCCTTTTTCTAATGACTAAACGGTGTCTCTGTCTCACCCTGTCCTCCTCCATCAGAAACACCAGAAGTCATGTTCCAGGTGTAATATGTCCTGATAATGTATTTATGACTACTCTGCATGCACTATGTAATATAATAGGAGAAGAACAAGTAATGTCTATGTGGTTGTATTCTGCAGCATAGTCGGTAGGTCATTTTAAAAAGTAAAAATTTCTAGTGCATGCATTCATTCAGTGTGGTTGACATGGATAAAATCCTTAATCACAGTATATGTAAATCAGAATGTGGTAGATTTTCTCTTTATAAAATAAATCAAGAAGCTTAAGCCCATTGGTGCAATAGGGGGAAAACAAATCCTATTTAAATGAGTCCTTCTGATCCGACAGCATTAAAGCTCATGAAAGTCCTAATGTACACTCTTTATTAAAAATTGTTTTAATGGGGACAGGAAATTGTCTCATTCAAATCAAATGAGGGCAGGGCACACCTCTCTGTTTAATGTAAAACAGCTCAAACCGCAACCTCCGACATGATCATAAAATTTAATCAAATCACCTTTAAAAAAAAATACATTTTTTTTTAACAAGGACAGAACATTAGAACCTTAATGAAGGAGGCTTTACTGCAGATACTGTAGGTGGGGTTACCTAACAAACTGATTATGGAGTGTATGTCATCATATCACCCATTACTGTTCATTATCATGTACCGATTATACTGTCGAGGGACATGTTAGCTTTAGCTTAAACTTCCTGTTCTTTTGTAGCTTCCTATTGTGTCTTCAGTCGTATTTTTCATATCCAAGAGAAAAGATCGTTGGATGTTGTAATTACAAGATGAACTGCATTTTCTAGTTGGAAAAAGTTCAAAATTCATGAGCTGATGTTCTCTCACATCTTTAAAAAAAATATGTTAAGCCCATGGAAGCTTTTTAAAACTTATTTAGTTTGGGGGGTTTGGTTTGTTGTGTACCCTTTTCTTGTTTTTAGCAGGACAGTTAATGGCCAAAAAAAACAAGTAATCCAAAGCTAGGTCTGAATAGTCACTTACTAACTGTGTTTTAAATTACTCAGACATGTTACCAAGCTGAAAGTATAACCTCAAAATTTGCATTTAAAGGCATAATTAGCTAATAAGACAACTAACATCAGCCAGCTAATGGCTAAACCTGCTAAAGTTGACAGGTACCAAGCAACTTCTGAGGTATATTAAACTAAAATGAAAATAATAAGATGCTGTGTTTGAATATTATGAGGAGGTGGTAAGAAAGAGTTTTTACCTGCTGTAACACTGCACAGCAGGTGTAACATTTGTTCATGATGAGTAAGCAGAGTTCTTTCAGCATTATTATTATTAGTAGTAGTATTAGCACAGCTAACCTCCTGTGGCTACTAACATTACAGGCCTTATTGTTATTGTTATGTATCATACAGCTGCCATGTTTGGCAGCCAAATATTTTTTTTTCCTTTTAAATATTAGAAAAAAAAATACAATTACATAATTAAAAATAGTTTCCTCGACAGCGCCGTTCTTTTGACGAATTGAATAAAAAGTAAATTAACAGAAAAAGGCTACTCATAATAATTACTGAGCTATTTTCTTAAACTGAACAGTAGGTATTTGACTTTTTGTTTGATGTAAGCAGGTAAAGTGTTTTCCATGTTCATCGTCTGAGTTTAGAGTGTTTGCATGCTAACATTTGCCAATTAGTACTAAACACAAAATACATTATATTAGCTGATTTGGGACCTTATATCTCTTTATGCCTCAGTATAGAGTCTATATGACAGTTATCTTTGGCTGTTCATTTATTTTCTGTTGTATTTATTGTTTTCAGGCATTTTTATGTTGCAAGGTTTCTCTTGAAAAAGAGACTTTAATCTTGAATTTATGAGACTTTTAAAGCTTAGATTAAAAAAAGAAAGAAAATGAAAATGATTCACTCACTTCATCCAACTATTTCATAAGATTTCCTCTTATTTCATATGCTATTTACACCAACATTTCCCTCATATTTCTCATCATTCTGACATTTGCAAACGTATTTTTAGAACCACTTAGTAGTGATTAATTTCAGAGCACTAGCTCTTCTTTTTCTTACCGTGGCTTTTGTCCAGTATTTCTACAAGTTGAAAATCATTGTGAAGACAAAATGAAAATGAGAATAACAGGATGGATATATTTTTCTGTTATTTCTCCACAACCTAATTTTCTGTTACTTTGTCCTTCGTAGATTCAGGTTGAATTAATGCTCTTCTTCTTTAGTATTTAGACTTTACTTGTTATTCCTCTGATTGAGAGTCACAGTGGCAGGTTTCAGTAAAGGTAATGTGATCAGCATTGCGGTGGATCCACTGGGATTCGAACCTCCATCCTGACAGTAGTGCTGCCTTGCTCAGTGGTCTCTGACTGTCTAACCCTCTCCATCTCCTCCTCAGTGTGTAACTTCATGTGTCATGAGAAATGCCTGAAAACGCTGCGATCGGTTTGTTCCTGCATGGCAACATCTGTAATCCGGGTGAGTAACACCAAAACTACACACACACACACACACACACACACACACACACACACACACACACACACACACACACACACACACACACCCCCGACATGGTGTTTATTGATCAGCCTGTCACCGATCATTGAGCCTGACTAACTACCACACCGATCGATAAACCAGCAGAAAAACTTGAGAGTGGACTGGTGTCTCCTCACATGAGAGCAGGTTGGTTTAACTTCATCAGAAACTAAGAGATGAGACTATGTTCTTCTTTTCTTTTATTACTTTTAGTGATTAAAACACACTCCTCTGCTCTTGCGGTGGGATCATCTTCACACAGCCCCCACCTGACTGACAGTGACTGGGCTTAGTCTGGCAAAGTTAACCAACTTCACCAACTTTACCATGCTGCAACATGCTTCACTGATCAGTTTTGACAGTAAATTTAAAAGTGCGATCGATCAATCACTTCTGTCTTCTGGGATAAACCAGAAGACGATGGGATCGAGCATCAAAAAGACTCCAGTACCAGCAGCAAACTAGGCTCGCACTGTCTTGTGCTAACTTTAAAAGTCACATGCTTGCTCAGAAGGATAATCTTGTTTACTCACTATTTGATAAAATGGTTCCAGATTTAGTCTGAAATTTTTCAGACTGTACACAACTTTTCCCAGACTACGTTCTTG
>CM029134.1:760000-897500 GCA_016859345.1 Istiophorus platypterus | reverse complement strand
TACTACTAGTGCTATCACTACTTTCTGGGTTATATGGTGTTAAAAAAAATTGAAATCTGTGAATGCTGATTACAAAGCAGAATGTGAAGTTGTCTTTCAAAATAAAAGCAGGCTATTATAGTTCTGTAAATGTCAAGTTAGTCCTTAAATTCAGCACATAACTCTCATAGCAGCTGCCATCTGCTATAGGTAATATCAACATTGATCTTGGTGAGCCCCCATGAGATTGTGCAGCCCTGGGTTTTGCCTCTCAGGAAACATACAGTCAGCCCTGAACACTGGACTCTTTCCAGCTCATTTCCCAAAATAAAAAGTACCTGTACTGTCCTGCAGGAGGCAGCGCTGAGGTCCTTCTATCTCCCTGATGACCCCCAGGACTTCGAGCTTCATGAGATCGGGGGTCTGCAGCGTCTCCACTGCGATGACATCCTGAATCGTAACAGCGGTCAAGACAACAGGAGCTCCCTTAAGGATGGGGGCGACGCCTGGCTGCTTAAGGCCCGACCCCGGGACACTGAGGTCATCCAGGTGCACGCCGGCTGGCCCAGGTGAGGGATCCTGGGAGGCGGAGTTCAGCATGGGTCCAGAGGCTTTCAGGAGAGAAATATAATCACAGATTAGTTTTTAAGAAAAGGAAAGTTGAGAAAGTAAAAAGTCATCAAATTTTACACCAGGAAAAGTTATTATTAACATTTTATGATGTGGGAAAAGTTTATTTTCTTTAAAGATATAGAGCTTCTGTGCAGGGACATTATGTAAGAGCCACATTTAATTACCAGAAAATAATCCTTTTATTTTCCTTGGATGCACCATTGTTGTTTCAGGTTGTTAATGTTCTTGCCTGTTTGTGTGTTTTCAGGTCCAGAGCAGCTTTCGTGTCCATCTCCGTAACAAAGACGACCACGGCGGCTTCAGTCCTCAGTGAGGTCCTCAGTCAGCTGGACAGACAGGTAAAATCCAAATTCAGAGGCCTGGAAAAATCCTGGAAATGTTTTATGAAATGTCCACCCGCTACACCAGGGCATGTAGACAGAGAAGAGTCCATTTTTCATGGCCGACATTTTAACTTTTCACAGTAGGAAAGTTACAAGAGAATAAAATGAATGAAGCATGGACTCAGCTCATACCGGCTCGCTGTCATGACTCAGCTGAGACGACGCTATCAGTTACACATGTATTTTTCCAGCTGTGACCAGTCAGACTTCCTGCTGGGAAACGGAGTGAGAACCACTCACGCATGCAGAGTCACCGTAGAGTCTCCGGATCTCACGAGTCTTTGGGCCGTGAGAGAAAACCGGTGAACGTTAGGAGAGGTTCGGGGAGACGAGTCCCTGAGCTGCCTCCTTTTAAACGTCATTGAAAATAAAATAAACTTTACTGAGGAATCACGGCAGCAAAGGAAGTGTGAGAACAGATGTGCAGCACAGAGAAGTAACCTTAAAAACCACTGGTGCCATGTGAACCACGTATGACTAGTATCTGTAAAAGCATTTATTGAGACACGAATGAGCACAAGTAACCCGAGAAGAATAAATTTTGATAAATACATAAATTTCACCTGTAGGATGTCAATTGGGTGGAGGGAAAGGTCTGTTTAAATACAGTGTAGAAACTGAAGATCTTGTTTATGTGTTTGACTTATCGTATAGTCCAGTTCACTTTACATCAGTTCAATCTCGTGGCGCCATCGTGTTGCTCTCAGTTTTAAAGTTTTGTCCCAGTGAAGCTCCTGTCAAACACGACTGCTGAGAGACCAGCAGAATCACGTATTTGCTCAGATACGTTTGATTCAAACTCTGTCAGAGCGGCTGCCAATGTCTCTCTGTGTCTTTTCAGGGGGGGGGCGTGTCCGGCTTCGGCCTGCTGGAGGTCTGCATGAGTAGCAAGCAAGGTGAGCTGCACCACCGTGTGGATAGAACTGGGCCTTGAGGCCCAGAAGCACCGGCAATGCCCTTTAAATCCCTCAGAGGCTTACATATCAGGTCCTCTGCCTCGTCACCTCCTTCAGGAACAGGCCATGCTGCAGAAGTGAAAATTAATTTCTGCTGTGTTTAGTTTAGAATCTTGTCAAACTTGGCCACTGGCAGACAAATGGTCCTTAAACTCATTAATCGCCCCATAAGTCACACTCAGGCCCCTTCTATGAACTCAGAGGCCTGAAGCAGACTGAAGACTGAAGTCGTGACTGTCTGTGTGGCACCAGCACAATAGAGCAGGTGGTCGTGACCTTTCTGTGTCTGTCTCCTCAGTGCAAAGACAGATGCTGACACCTCAGGAGAAGATTCTGGACAAATTGCAGGAGATCAGGAAGGTAAGAGGAGAAACAACCGCTCTGATTGGGCGGGGCAGCACATCTGCCCCCCCCCCAAGAGAAATGGAAAAAGTCTGATTAATGATTGAACCACTGAAGCGAGCAAATGAAACATTTGGCATTTTACATTGAAGTATGAGAGCACATATCAGTGATTTAATAGTAAATGAAAAATAATCATAAATCAAAAATCCTTAAGCAAAGGACAAAGGAAGACAATGCAGAGGAAAAGCATGGATACACAATAATAATAATAATGATAATAGTAATAGTTAACCAGTGGATTAAACTAGAACGCATGTTTCTGTTGTGTTGTGCTGTTTTTAACATTCCTCCCAGTCTTCGGTCAGTTTCACAGAGTCCTGGTGTTCTGCCCCGTTTCCCAGGTGTCTCTGCGTCAGATGAACCAGACCCGGTTCTATGTGGTGGAGAACTGGAACCGAGCGGTGCGGGTCAGCCTGCTGATCCTGGGACTGCCCCCCCTGCTGACCAAAGAGGAGTACGTCCAGCTGATCCAGGAGCACCTGACCATCAAGAGTGAGTCTGACCTCCGCACTAAAATCACAGCAGCCTGTCAAAAAGCTTAATGTCAGGAATGAAGATGGTTTACAGTTATACATCTGTGATGAATCACAAGTTACCAACGTTACCATGGATTCGATCAGGTCTGTTTACAGTGCGAGTCTGAGGCAGAGGCACCGTTCACCCAACTGAAAGTGTGATTGGATAAATCTGATGCCTTTCAGCTGTCAGTCATATAGGAAAACACTTCCACATCCGGATATGACAAGTGTTTGCAAAATAATTGTTGCCATGTTATCTAAATCACTTGACGTACGTGGAAGGTAAATGAGACTGAACGCACCCCAGCATGTGACGTAATCCCGGTTGGCGTCCATGTTGATTGAGGTTTATTTACAGCCAGTCTGATCATCTGAATCTCCACGTCTTTGCCAGTTAACATGCTGGGAACCCGGGTTTGTTAGTGTGTGACGATCATAGCAGGACCCCCCCCCCCATTTAACTCAGCTCCACCTCTCTCTCTCTCTCTCTCTCTCTCTCTCTCTCTCTCTCTCTCTCTCTCTCTCTGTGTTTCTGCAGGTCACCTGGTCACCGTCAGCCACATCTATCCCAGTGAAGGTGAGACGGTTGTCATGAAAACCACCACGCGGGTTAGATTTTGTGGGACATATACACTGCAGAGGTCAGAGTGTCATCTCCTCTGTCCTTCACCGCTCTGATAACATCTTTTATTTGGTGGATTTATCGGTGATACATGCTTCCAATACAATGCTCAGTTTGCAGGCAATGAATAGTTTAGATTTGTTACGCATTTTGAAGACGATGAGCTTCTTGCACAGGTATAACACAGGCACAGCGCTGGATGATTAAATCCCAGCGTTAATCCATCATATGCATCTTGAAATCATTGTCAACGCCATATCTCAGTCATCAGATTGGTGGTTAATTCATAACTCACACTGACACAGACTTCAGAAAGAGCCTCCGGATAAAACGAGAAGATGTTTGTTCAGACATCATTAAAAAGACTCAAAAATTCATCACTCGTGAATAATTTGAAATTTAGTCTCTTTGATTGGAACTTTACAGGTTGAACAGATAATATCAGAGTCAGTGAAACAACCCGAACTAACAAAGTTTTGCTCTGAGGTTACGTCACCTTATGTTTAATCTTCTGCTCATCAGCTCATCACATTACCTGAAGCAGTGAATACTGCCCCCCCTCAATTCATTCACAAGACACAATGTCTTCATTATTGGTGTGTTTCTTCTCTTCTCTGAGCTCTTCAGTAAAACTTTCTCTTAACATCTTTGTGATAAGATCTAAAGAGGAAACTCTTTCTTTCTGTGTGTGCATTTGTGTGTCTGTGTGTGGTTGCGTGTTAAGGTGCGGTAGCGCTGCAGATCTCCTGTTTCTCGGAGGCAGAGAGGATCTACATGTTGGCCAAGGACACGTCTATCAACAGCAAGACACTCAATTCCCTCGTCATCCCAGAGATCCTGGTAAATGTCCTTTGATAAAACTGACTCCGACTTTCTGCTTCTGACCCTGAGCTCATTCTGAACCGGTCCGGACCCTGGACTCTGTTTACACTGGAAAACTATCTACGTTTAGTACAGACTTACAAAACACTTTATTTTAATGAATTCAATCAGTGCAGAGAGGAAATGGGAGAGCTGTCACAGCTATGACGCATTAAAATAAGTAGGTTATGGTGGTGAGACGGTTCCAGAGATATTGCAGAAAAAAAGCCAACTGTAAGTCTGTCGAAGGACAGTTTAGACAGTTTCTATTTGTGAACGTTTTTGAACCGAGAAAAAAATTGCCCTGTAGTTTGGATGAAGTTTTATTTTTGTCCCAACAAACATCTGGCTCATCCCACGCAGGATCACAAGACGCCGCTGTTTTAAAAAACATGCGTCTCCTGGTTGGACAAAAAAAAGAGCAAAAACAAGTTATAAAACACAGTTTTTTCAAACTGACTGTTCACTGAACGGAGCTGCTTCAAGCTTTGAATGGATAAAGGCCTTTTCTCATCTCCCAGACTTTCAACAAGTAATTAACCGAGTCTTTGTGCAACGTTCAAATTTTACAGTAAATATCTATTTTTTACCTTTAGACACAAAACGACCCAGGAAGGGCGTCCTGTTCAGGAAGGGGGGCTCTTAGGGGCCCTGATGAAATCACAACACATACACCATGCTGCTGCCCAACACCTGAACTTCTCACTATCACTCTGACTCTGACGTCGACGTTGTTGTTGTTTCTCAGCAAAGCAAGCTGGAACGCGACGTCTGTCCCCTGCTGGTGTTCGTCAACCCAAAGAGCGGAGGCCTGAAGGGCCGCGAGCTCCTCTACAGTTTCCGTAAACTTCTGAACCCACACCAGGTCTTTGACATTTCCAACGGGGGACCACTGGCTGGGTGAGAACTGCCAACAGGCTCCGAAGCGACAGGCTGGAGCCCGAGAGTCTGAGGTCCCGGTGTTGGGGTCCACAGTTAGATGAGAGCAGGGATAACGGCTGTCGGATGTTGGTTCGTTTGTCCTGCTGTATGAAATTACAGCTGCACCACAGGGTTTGTCTAGTGTGGGTGTGTGTTTATGTGTGTGTGTGTTTGCGCAGGTGTGTGTGTGTGAGAGTGTCGCTTTCGGTAACACAGACCCACTTATTTTGACTCTTAAAGAATCTGAAGGGATTTTTTTTGGATGTTTTTTTTTAAAAGGATTATTTAGCCCATTTCATTGAAATCAGACAATGGTTTGGTGCATATGATTTTCAAAAACAGTCAAATCAGTTTCGTTTTGGTTAAAAATAACCATGTGTGGAAGAAAACCACGAGACAAAAATTCATACATAAAAAATTTACATGAGGAATTTTCAGGTGTATTAAAGAAACGATCGATGATCACAATCAGCTAAACGCTGTGGATTGCAGTGACCTCATCAGTGTGTTTATACAAACACACACAACACAAAAGAAACCACGCTATGCAGGAAATCAGACACTTCCATGTATTGTAGTGAACGCAGCTCCGGACCTGACTGAACAGCTGCTCACTAATTATCAGTGTGTTTTATCAACATTGTGTGTGTCAGAACATTCGGACCGAAGGTCCAAAGGAAACTTCTGGCTTCAGCAAAAACCGTCCAGAAAATCCCCAGAGCTCGAGATCCCCGAAATTCATTCACTCATTCGTTTATTAATAAGTTATTTCTTTGACTGGCTAATCAGTTCATCTAAGCTTTTTCTGCTGTTCACCCTTGTTCAGGTTGTGCCCAATGATTAATTAATGATATTACCAGGAATCATCGTCACTTACAGCTGGCACGTGCCAACATAGATAGTATTATGATATAAATATTAATAGAAACATGCACTTGGTAAATAATTCTAGATTTCATCATTAATACTTTGTGGTATCAAGAATGTCTTTAAGAGGTTTTACATTTGACTCAGTGAACGTGCAGAAACACTGATGATCATTCACACGCAAGGCTGAAATGGAGGAAGACGTTCAGAGCATTAAACTTCAGCCATTCGCACCAAGAGTGACAGGACTCGTCGGGTGAAGGCAAAAAAAAGCTGAGGGAGAAGTTCAGACATCACTCTGATGTCACACTGGTTCTTGATCTGTCTCAGGTCTTTATCAGAGGTCTCGGTTTTATTCGCCTGCACCGCCCACAGACGCCGGCCTTCTCCACACAAGACTAAACAGATCAGATCACCGTTACTGACGTGTGAAATAAATGAAACATCAGGATGATGGTGGTGAGTGAACATCAGCGTCAGAATCAACTGTTTCTAACGCTCCTCTTCCTCGCTCCAGCCTCCATACCTTCAGGGAGGTCCCACGCTTTCGGGTGCTGGTCTGTGGGGGTGACGGGACAGTGGGCTGGGTGCTGGGAGTACTGGAGGCAGTGCGACACAAACTGGTCTGCCGAGAGCCGCCCATCGGCATCGTACCCCTGGGAACAGGTCAGGCCAGCACTGCCTGGGTTCTGGGTTCATATTCCGGTTCAGCGGAGGTTACAGGGGTACTAAAGTCCGTCCTGTCTCACAAGGTAACGACTTGGCTCGTATCCTGCGTTGGGGGTCGGGTTACAGTGGCGAGGACCCCCACCACATCCTGGTGTCCGTGGATGAAGCGGATGAGGTTCTGATGGACCGATGGACCATCCTGCTGGACGCCCAGGACATGTCTGAGGACAGCAAGGACAATGGCTTCCTGGAGCCGCCCAAGGTCGGTTCCACGTCCTGCAGAACAAAGTTGTTTCACACTTTGTGGCCTGTTGTTTGGTGTGTTTTAAGCATGGGTGTGTGGGGGCGGGGGGGCAGAAGCTCTAAGTGGTGTTTTCTTTTTCTTTTTTTTTGTTCTTAGAGAAATTGAAAATCCTAATAACACTGTAAATACTTAAATAATGGCACGTACATTCAGTTTTTGAGGCGTATATTTGCAGATTATTTTACACGTGAGCAAATCTTATTCACATCTGTTACTTTAAATCAGATAATCTACTAATCTCTCTCTCTCACTCAGATTGTACAGATGAACAACTACTTCGGTCTGGGCATTGACGCCGAGCTCAGCCTCGACTTCCACCTGGCGAGAGAGGATGAACCCGATAAATTCACCAGCAGGTATCTTCCTGTGGTCCGCCTCACTTCTCAGAGTTCACCCAGACAGAAAAAGATTCCCATCATCCCCTTTGCTTCCTGCCCTGCCCACAGGTTCCATAACAAAGGGGTGTACGTGAAGGTGGGTCTGCAGAAGATCAGCTACACCAGGAGTCTCCACAAGGAGCTTCAGCTCCAGGTAGACACTCAAAACATCCCCCTACCCAACATAGAGGGGCTGATCTTCCTCAACATACCAAGGTAACACACACACACACTCACACACACACAGATCTCATGGTAAGAGAAAAGTCTCAATGACCCTACACACACTCATTTTTGTGTGTGTGTGTGTGTGTGTGTGTGTGTGTGTGTGTGTGTGTGTGTGCGCATGTGCGCGCGAGTAGCTGGGGCTCAGGCTCAGGTGGTTCCTGGGGTTCAGAGGTTGGCCCGGAGCAAACCGAGCATCGATGATGGTTTGCTGGAGGTGGTCGGTGTCACTGGGGTCGTTCACATGGTGAGACAGGACGTGATTTTACCTACATGTGCTTGGATAAATCCAGGGTAAACAAGAGGTTGAGCAGGAGGAGTAAGAGAAAGCTAGAAGCTTCTAAAAAGAGCTTTTCTGAAAAGTGAAGGCAAAAATAAACAGAATGACACTGGTGTAAGAATATTAAGGTTCATGATTATTTTCGTTGTTACAGATAAACATTTGAGTCCATAGTTTGTCGATAGTGATGACAGACGAAAGAGGAAAGAGGATCTGAGATGTGAGCGATTTAGATCAGAACAGACTGGACTTTAATACACTATAAGACATGATGGATTTATTAGGTGGGAATTTTTTCCAATAAAATAGCAATAAATCAATGTGACGCCTCCATTAATGTTTCTCATCAATTAACACCTATAAGAACAAAAACCTCTCCAATCCAGACCTTTCAACCCTGTGTGTGTGTGTGTGTGTGTGTGTGTGTGTGTGTGTGTGTGTGTGTGTGTGTGTGTGTGTGCACGCACACATGCAGGGCCAGGTGCAGGGTGGCCTCCGGTCTGGGATCCGTATTGCTCAAGGGAACTACATCAGGTTGACAGTGAGTAAACCCATACCTGTTCAGGTGGACGGAGAACCGTGGATCCAGCCGCCAGGACACATCATCATCTCTGCTGCTGGACCAAAGGTGCGTTTATTCAGGTCATTCCTTCATTGGGGGGGGGGCAGTCTCAGCTCAGCTTAAATCCAAGTCGAGAGTTGCCCAAATGTGGCGCAGGTCCCTGTTGTCCTGTTTGTCGATGCAACCCAGGCCAGCAGGGGGTGAACATACTAACTCCACACGACGGGGATCCTGCAGAACCGGGGTTCTAACCCAGAACCTTCTTCCTGTGAGCCAACAGAGCTGATCACTGCTCCTTTGCACCATCCACATTAAAAGATCCCTTCATGATGTGATTTCTGTGTGTTTCTGTAGTTCACCTGTATGATGTTATATTCCCCGTGTTCCTCTGGCATCTGCAGGTCCGGATGCTGAGGAAGTCAAAGCAGAAGCAGAAAAAGTCATCGGCAGGCGCAAAGGACGGCCGTTCAGAGAGTCCCTCCTCCAGAGACGGAGGACACTGACCCGCCTGCCTGAGCTGTCACCATCCCTCCGTTTATCTGCTTCCCGCTGCGCCAGAGAGGCTGTAGCGGTGACGGCAGCCAGGCACGACTCCACTCACCTGAGTTCACAGCGAAGGTGGCAGCTGAAGATCGACCCGCATCGTCTTGAGTTTGGCCCAGTTGGGGTCAAACCTCCATCCTGCTGACTAAGTACTTACAGGTCTCACCGTAGCCATGATTAATATTTAGCACTTCAAAGTTTACCTTTCTACTTCAAACGCAAGAAAACAAGTATCTAATACACTCATAACAGAATTCCTGCAAAGACTGGGAAAAAGCTGAAATTGAATTTTGACAATTTCCCAGTATGGATAAGCTTCAGTGATGAAAGAGAAAAAATCTAAAGTATTTAACAGAAGTTGTTAAGTTTCTGTCCAAACATGACTCTACATATAAAGTGAGTATCATTAGACTCCGTGTCAGTGGATATGTTGTAAAAACTTTAGTTGTGAAAAATTACTGTGCAGCTATAGAATGATCATGACCTCTATGTCGGTCATTTTGTTATCGGAAAATATGAAGAAACTGAATACTGCAGCGCTCCCGAAGAGACCGACAGGAAGTTTATTCTATTCTAGGAGAAGCTGCAACCATGTTAT
Source organism: Istiophorus platypterus (assembly GCA_016859345.1). NCBI lineage: Eukaryota > Metazoa > Chordata > Actinopteri > Istiophoriformes > Istiophoridae > Istiophorus > Istiophorus platypterus. Next base: position 887,797 of record CM029134.1, on the reverse strand, counting down.
GTTTTCTCTTCTTCTTCTTCCTATTCTCATTGTGTGAAATCCTTCAGTAACGTTGGTTTATCCGAACATCAAAGGATGATCTTGTTGCCACGGTGAAGCTCTCTGAAGCTGATGAGCGTGAAGAGTGAAATGAGAAATCTCAGATTCTCTGAAACCACTTTGCAGCATCAGTGCGCAACTGGAAATGCAACACGAGTCAGAGGATTGATTTAAAAAAAAAAAAAAAAAAAAGTAAAACTGAAGTGAATCTGAGCCGCGGCGCGGTGTTAAAACTGGAGATTAACTGACGAGTGAAGCGTGGTTTGTATTTGAGCAGAGGGGAAGCTTGTTCCCGTTAATTCTCAGAGTTTGAAGGAGCTTTTACTTTGGCAATGATACCGATTGTAATACCAATGTATAGTCTCAGTCAATAATGTGTCACCACATCAGTTAGGTCTTGAATTATTGTCTTGTATCGATGATATTAACTTGTTCTGAGTATATCACGCAACTTTGGAGGCTCCATAGAAAACCTTCAAAAAAAACCCCGAAACCATCTTGTGACTTAGACAGACTGACTTTCTCAGCCTTTTATTTACTAAAATTAAGTTTATCATTTAAACCACTTGGATCATTCCATGATGCATTTTTTGATAATGCACCCCTAAAAGTAAAAAAAAAAAAAAAACAATAAAAGAAGAAAAGCTGTAATAAATAGAACAGTGTAGTTTATAGTTTAAACGAAAATTAAATTAAATCTAACAGCTTTTTTTTTTTTGCGACGATTTGTGTTTAAGCAGTTTATCATACAAATTAATTTTAAAAAGACTAAAAGATATTGTTGATAGTTAACTTTGGCCGTTGTGAAAGCTAGCTAGTTAAGTTACCCTCAGTAATTTATTATTTGGGCCACTCAAGTTAAATTAGCATCATTAGCTTCTAAAGACACTGATCATGTTCCATAATTAGTATCTATTAGTACAATTTAAAAAAAAAAAAAGAAAAAAAAAAGTGAATGAAATAGTGATAAATTGTCGTGACATGCTACAGATGCTGATTTGAAGGTAGAAGAATTTATTTTTTTTTAGTCTTCCTGTTGACTGCAATAGAAACTGTGCTGCAGCTTTACAGTTTTCAGTCAATGCTAATGTCCACAACTGCCTTTTTTCATCTTTGTGTCTTCCCTAACAGCAGTTAGCCTGTCTTCTTTTTGTTGAATCTTAAGTGCATTTTATAGAAATGTGTATAAAGACATAACCGAAGGTTGTCTAGTCCAATGAGCAGTGAACCCAAAATTCAGAAGAGACAAATCTCTGCTACCTCTAAGTTGTTGGTAAAAATCCCTTGTTAGAGCAGAAAAGGACCCAAAATTAAAACTGCTCACCTGGACAAAAAAATGTTAAAATAAAATTTCTTCAAGTGCCACCATCAGCATACAGAACTAGCTAGAAAACTAGCTATGTCGCAAGCTATCTTTAACTAGTGACATCATTGGCTTTGTAGGATGCTTTTACTAATAAGCCAGCACAGAGGCCAAAACCAAATATAAACTGTTAGGTAAATGGAGGGAAAGATTTCCTGAGATGTGGGAACAATGTGTCACTGCGATAGAGTAACTGCAATTTAGTATCAGAATCTAACAAGAAAACGAGCTACATCACCAGTTTGGCGAGCTGCTTGCCAAGCTAGCTTACCAAAACAAAATCAAAAATGAATAAGGTTTTGGGGGTAAAAAAAACTTTAGTAAATGGAATAGAATTTACTAAAATGTGGGACTGTGACAGGTACAAGTAGCAACAGACACTAGCAAGGAAACAAACTAAACTAAACTAGCTTTATGAGTTTGGTGAGCTGGTTGAGGTGGTTTACTAGCAAACAAGCTTGCCAAAACAAAAAATGTTTTTTGTTTTTTTTTTGTTGGCTTCAGGTGAATAAAACTGAGGGTGTGAATTCTTTAAAACATGGGAACAAATGTGACACTGCAACTACAGGAAGCACCTGACTGCAGCTAGAAAACTATCTAAACTAGCAGCTTTACTAGCATTGCAAACTAGTTAGCTAGCAGGCTAGCTAGGTTGCCAAACCTGAACACGATAAATTAGAAATAAACAAAAATAAGTGAAGGGTTTGCAGCTAGCTCAACAATCAGCTTGCCAAAACAAAAACAAAATTTTTAAACAAAATAATATTAATTAATTGAATTACTTATTTGAAGGAATGATTTTTACTTTTCGAGGGGAAATTGACTTAACTGAAGGAGCAATTTATCCATATACTCGACCACATTTGAACATGAGGCTAAGGTCATGCATACGTTTATTATGCCGCCAAATCTGTATCAAAGAATCACAAATAGTGTAAAACACAGTCGATAAAGACAAGGGATCTCACTCTTGATGTAGCCACAACAGTATTTCATCACTGTGCTTTGGTTGCAATATGTAGATTTTTATTTATTATAAAACCAAGATCTACATTAACTGTTTTATTTTGATGTTTTTTGGTGCTAGAATATAATTTGTTATAGTTCTGAGCTTGATTTAGGATTCACGGCTCCTGTTTTTTTTTTCAAAGCCTCAAACCAAAAGTTTGGGTGCGTTTTATTGAAGGGCCGAAGCAGGAACTCACCCTCTGGGTTATCTGAATGCAGGTGGCTTCATTTGCTGAGTGCGATACATGAAGTTCGCGGCGAGGGTTTCTGGCTTTGAACAAGCTGAGCTTCGCTAAACTGTACAGGTCAGAGTCACGGTGTTCAGTTATACGCATCAGGCGCCATAGAGCTGAGTGTTGTGTGTTGTCTCCGCCATCGCTGTTATATAACCAGGGCTGCTGGTTTAGTGTGTTACACAATTAATTAGATGTACTTCACATTCCCAATGGTCGTTTTCCAAATCATTCATTGCTTTTTAGTTTCATTTCACTCTCTCTGCTCCTGGGCAGCTGTAAATTTCAGTTTGGTTCTATCAAAATCAGCTTTCACAGACTTGAAACCGATGATTCATCACCATTGGCGTTTAAATTTCTCTTTTTGGTGATTGTTTGCATTAGGGGGGGTTTGCTGTGCAGCAGCCAGGCGACCCACCAGGAGCTCTGAGCTCTGCAATGTTATTCTGTAACTTTGATTTAAAAAGAGAGAGAGAGAAGGAACCGTGACTGTTTGGTTCAGCACCTTCTGTGCTTCGCTAAGGTTTATGGAGAACTAAAGGTGTTGAGTCAGACATGGACATCAACAGAGGGTTGTTTCTTTTTATGAATAAAAATTGACAGTGCGTTAAAAAAGCACTGATTTCAGTAGGACTCCTTAGGTTCCCTGTAGTTCATAGTGAGGAGAACCGTTCTCCGCTCTGACAGTTGGATGAGTTTCCCCCACAATTATTACATTGAGCAGAAATATTCTGCATTATTTACATAAATATTCTACATTTCTGTTGCAAAATTTTCGGGCTGCCTGTAACGATTATTTTTTGATTATTCAGTTATCCTATAATGACTGTTATTATAGGATTAATGAATGACGACGTTGACTTTATGAAATGTTAGAAAAACCGTCTCGTTGTTCCCTGAAGCTCCAGAGGACATTCTTTTCTAACAAAAATGTTGCGTTCCCTGTCGTAGGAAACTGGACAAACGGCAAATATTCACACTGGAGAAACCGGAACCGGTGACGTTTTGCCACTTTTGCTTTAAAACTGAAACAAAACCAAACCGTAGTTATCAATCATCCAAATCGTTGCCGTTACATTTTCTGTCAATCATTTGATCAACTGACCAGCTAACCGGCGGTGAACCCGGTCGTGGGGTCTCCGGTGGAATTTAAAATAAATGAATTTCGGAGCTGAAAATACCAGAATGCGTTTGATTTGCGCATCGTCGGAGCCCTTAGGTTTGTCTCCCGCCACAGGCGGATTCTTCTTCGTTGGTTTTCCGGTGTCGCGCTGCCAGTCACAAACTACTACGTTTTTGTTGAGTGTTTTAAAAACAGTGTTTTAACGTGACCGTCCCGCTTCTGTGCGTCCGTCCTACCTGTCGATGTTTAGCCCCGCCCATCAGAAACCGCTTAGCGGTGCCGGTGTGAGGGAGGAGTCTGCGCAGTGCCTCATGGGAACGGTGCGACGCCCCTAGCGTGTGTGTGTGTGTGTGTGTGTGTGTGTGTGCGTGCGTATGCGTGTGTGTGTGTGCGTGCTTGCGTGCGTGCGTGTGTGCGTGCGTGCGTGTTCGTTCACCTGAGCTAACGTGCCTCCGGATGTTTTCTTGTTTTGCCTTTACAGTTTTTACCTGAAGTTTTATTGAATAGATTATTTGTATATTTTTGCAGACAGAAGCTGTTTTTTTTATGTTTTTGTTTTTTTTTTTTAGTTTCCACTGCAAAGTTTTAACTGTAAATTGCACTACTTGTTCAACAGATGCTCTTAGATGTGACGTTCAGGTTATTATTAATGTTGTAATAACTAAAGCTAAATATATATATATATATATATATATATATATATATATATATATATATATATATATATATATATATTTATATGTGTGTATGTATGTATGTATATATATATATATATATATATATATGTATGTATGTATGTATGTATGTATATATGTGTGTGTGTGTGTGTGTGTATGTATGTATGTATGTATGTATGTAAGAGAGATACAGTATATATGTTTCAATAATGATTCTTATATGTGTTTAATCACAATAAACTAAAGATCAACTAAAAATTAATTGTGTTGGATGTTTGCAGGAGTTGTGATGAACTGACTCCTGCGCTTGTTTTGACTCCTGCTCATGCTTTGTCTCCCGCTCATGCTTTGACTCTTACTCCTGCTTTGACTCCTGCTCTCCATCCCTGTAAACTCTGACAAGTTTCATCAGATCAACTTTGACTCTTCCTGCCTCATTAAAGCAGGAAGTGCTGCATTCAAAATAAAAGCTTAACATATTAAAACATTAATGACAGTTAATGATGACATTATCCGTTGTGGTCGACCACAGATTCTGCTAATCTGACTTTCCCTCTAGCGCCACCATCAGGTCGACATGTTAATGCCTTCAGTTTTGTCATTAAGGACCAGAACCCCACAGAGCTCGGACACAGCCGGACTTGGAATACCAGCAGCAGTTCCAGGTCTTGGGATCTGAGGGACCATTTCCGGGCCCATTTCCCGTCAGCAGATGTCAGCGCGATGGCGACGACCCGTTGATGTCTGGTCCAGAAGACCTGTGTCATGACCTCGACCTCGACCTCAGGTTCTACAGGGTGTGTAACATGACGAGGCTGCTGAGAGCTTGTCCCCATAAACCCACTTGAGGCCGTATTTTATTCCCTTTCATTTGATCTATTTATATATTTGATATTTATAATCTCTCATCCAGAATGCTCTGATGCAACAGGAGAACTGATCCACGTCTCAGGATCGGTTTTCACACCACAGAACACAGAGGAAAGAACACTGAGCTGAGACAAAACCAGCAGCATCAGTGTTTATCGGGATTATTCTTTTATTTATAGATTTATTTACTATTTGGTCACAATGTGTTTATAACAAACGTCCACATGTACAGTGCTCAGAGTGTGAAAGTACTCAGATGCTTGGTGTCCCCAGTGTTCATTTAAAGAAAAGATCTGATCTCTAGGCCTTTAAAAAAGAACAAAAGATCACATCTTACAACAGTGAGACGGGATCCACATGCAAAAATAAATTGAGGTAAAATGGGCATAAAAGTAAAATGTAGATTTCAGCAGGTTTCACCCGAACTGTTTATTATTTCTACAAACAGAAGTTATAATCACATAAGAACGTCTACACATACACGCAGTCTTTAGAGCCTGTACTCTGACATTAATCATTGCAGAGGTAAAACGTCTTTATCTCGTGTGTCTGAAATAACTTCGACAAACAAATGAGGCCTTCACTTATTTACGAAGTGCATGAATTTGTCTTTATCAAACTATGATCAGAACCTCCAGCTCCATATGACATAAAGAAATAAAATCAATCAATTAACGTGATCCGGACCCATGTATGCATTACTGATCAGGCCTGTTGGGGGGGGGGGGTCCAGGCCTGGACCCAGAGAAGAAGCAGAGAATTGATTGACTAACCAATTAAAAGAAATTAATCATTAATGTGTTAGTTGAAGATTTTATTAAAAATGACGTTTTTTCCTGAAACCAGGTTTTATTCTGGACCCTGATTCTCTTGTCTCTAGTTGCGTTGTTGCTGTTTTTGATCAGCAGGGGGCAGAAGTCCAACAGTTTACCCTTAACCGAAGATAGTTTATGAAGCCGGAGGAGTCACTCTGCACTTCTGCAGCTGAATCGTCTCCTCAGGTACAGAACAGCGCAGAGATGGAGCAGCGACACAACGTTCATTTACTTCCTGGTCATCAAGGTCAGAACGGGTCTTCATCACCCTGAGCTGGTATCACATCACTACACCTGTCACCTGTCATCACATGTCATCACCTGTCCCTTCAGCCCTCCACCTCTCCACCTGCTGACTCACACACACAGTTTGTTCTGACTCTGGTGACTGGTTTTTAACATACTCGTAACAAAAAGAAGCATAAAACACACACACACACACGGGAGCAGATACATGATTAGCAAAAACAAACGAGAAAAAGACCTGAGACAAAAATCGTAGCTGTGAAGGAAATTGAACTGTGATTGGTTCATGATAACAGAATTAAAGATTTGTTAGCACTTTATTAGGAACACCTGCACACCTGATTATTCAGGTAGTTATACAATCAGCCAATCACATGGCAGTGGTGTGATGCAAACTCTAGCCTGGTGTGGTGGATCTGGATTTCTGTTGTGTAACCAGATGGTTGAGTCAGAACCTGGATTCAACAGCACGGATCCATGGACTGGACCTGCCTGGTGTCAACAGTCTGGGTGGTGGAGGTGGGGATGGTCACAAACAGGTCAGAAAATAAAAGTCTAAAACTGTTTTCATGAACATGATAGTGAGTTCAGTGGACTCCAGTGAGCCCCCCCCCCGACCTGGATCCAGTAGACCACCTGTGGGATGTGGTAGAACATTTTCCTTGGATTTATTTCCAAAAATCCAAAAACGTGCAACCATTAATATTTGCTTTTCTTCAATTTAGTCAAGCATCAACTTTTAAATCTCATTTTAATTTATTTCAATTGTTTGAACCTTTTTATTTAATTAATTTGTATTTCCGTGGATATCTTTTTAATCCATGACTATCTCTCGGTTTTCTCTCACAGGCAGGAACGTGCGGCCCAATAACAAAGACTATTTGATTTTTTTCTCCCCCCGGAGTGAGACATCGCTTTCCCCGCTCCTCTCTGGAGGAGGCGCACGTCAGAGGGAAATTCCAGTGGGGAAGGAAACGGACTCGGTGAAGCTCAGACCGGAGCCCAGACCGGAGCCCAGACCGGAGCCCGGTGTCACCTGCGTCGTCTCCTCCGCTCCGGGACCTAAAAACCAAGTCTCCCCGTTCGCTCGGATCCAGCTGGTTTCTTTTTACCTCTGTAAACTGTGGTGACGCGGTCGTGCCGCGTCATGACGCACTCCGGTTGAACCACGGTCGCTGGTAATGGATCCACTGGTTCAGCTCGGGCATGGCGAAACGATGAGCCAGAGTCAGCGGGACTGAAGCGGACCGAGGACCGACACTCGTAGTTCATGTTGAGAACCCGACTCTTCACCTGACCGAGCGAAACCAGGTGAGAACCACGCAGTGACGGAACCAGGACGCTCGTACAGGTGTTGATCATTATTATGACTTTGTCCGTTACAACACCGTGACTCTCGCTTTGTTATGCTACTCACTTCCTTATTAGCCAGGTAACTTTGAGAAGTCGCACCAAACTCCGTCTTGAAAATGGGAACTTGAAGTTTTCTTTTATTCCAGCTATTACAAGCAGGTTTTACATCAGCAGTGAAGGTATGTTTTATATTTATGGAAATTGGCGGTTAATTCGGCGGGTACATATCCAACATGAATTCTTTATTTCGGGCAGAGTTTTTACTTTTGCTACAGCTGAATTTCCTCCCTCAACCGTCCACGTTCTCACGGCAGCAGAACAGAATGTGGGTGTCTGAACTATCCGTAGAAAAAGCATAGACTTCTACTAGAAGTGGACTTTGTGGGGCTTTATATTTGCTGAAGACAAGTCTGGGTTAGTCAGGCCCTGATAATAACTAGTTCGTGTTCTGCAGGTCAAGGTCTCGAGGCGAAAAGGGAAGAAACTCTTCAATTACTAGATTTTTGAACGCAGTTTCGTGTCAAGCTTTGCATACGGAACCTACGGGGTGAGCGCTAGCTCCCCGTTAGCACGGACAGGTAGCGGTGTGACTCTGTGAGGACGCCGGGAAACACGAAGCCGACGGTCGGACGCGAACCGCGCCACGCTCCGCGCCGTAGCAGAGTTGGCCGGTAACGACGGCTGATCCGAAAACGGCCGGAGAACGACTCAAAGGGCCGGCGGCGCTAGCCGTTAGCCGCGGCGCTAGCCGTTAGCCGCGGCGCTAGCCGTTAGCCGCGGCGCTAGCCGTTAGCCGCGGCGCTAGCGCGCTGCACACGGGCGCGTTCATGCGCCAGCGGTGCGGGAACGCGCGACGCCAAACGGCAGCAAGTGTCAGAGGCAGCGATAATCAATAATAATGACTAATAAACTTTGTTTGAGTCACGTAGCGTTTGTCACAGAAATACGGACATTTTAAAGTTGTTGTTGTTGTTATTATTGTTGTTGTTATTATTGTTGTTATTATTATTATTATTATTATTATTATTTATTTTATTTAATCTTAATCATTAAATAGTTTTGTAATTATTTTTAAGTGGTTGCTTGCATCACCATCATCATCATTATCATCATCAGACTTTATATTTACCTCTTCATCACCTCCTGAGGGGCCCCTGATTTGTTGGTGGGCCCCTGTTGACTCCCAAAGCCCAGGGAAGGTTAATTAGGTCCACAGGAACCAACCAGGACTCTAGAGCTGAATCCATGAATTGATTTTATCAATTGACAGCAAATTTATCTGCAGTTACATTTTTATATATATCCATCCACTGAACAGTCAGTCAATTAAAAACCAATAATTTTAAGATGTATTGATAATGTAAATGACTTGATTCTCCTGTGATGGAAAGATTTGAACCTAGCTGAGTTTTTCTGTCTGTTAATGACTTTTTTACATCAAGATTAAAAAAATTTGATAAATGGAAAAAAAGACATTTTACAATAAATCAACTTAATATGAATTAAAACAGTTCAGGTCTTAAAACTGACTTTAAAACGAGTCCCTCTAGAAGACAGATTTTATATTCATTTTTGCAAATTTTCCTGATAAATTTGTGAAAAATCAAGTTATGTGGACCCACCGACATGTGCTGAATCGGGGGCTTCGACCTGATTCCTCTCTGAGTTCTACCCTGTGTTTTCCACTGAATTGTTTGTTTTTGACCTTTGCAGACACGATGGCTGGAGACGACCACTACCTGCACAATTCCAACCAGGTAACCTCACCTGTCTCTGCTGTTCTGTTTCCTCTGCTGAAGTCACACAGGTGTTGTAGGAAACACTGATTTATAACAACATCCGGGTCTCTCTGGTCCTGGACCATCTAAGTCCTGGAACCTGGACTTTTCACTCACTTTTTAGCTGATTTAAAAAAACAAAACAAAAAAAAAACTGCTGAATAAAAGTGACAGATGCTGGTGATTAGAACCAAAGACGTTCTCCTCATATTTAAAGTCAGTTTAAAGCAGAACCACATGTCAAAACCTCTGAGCCACTGAAATGTCTGAGATCCAGGTGATGATCTGGACTCTGAGACCTGGATCTGGACCAGGATGTTTAACAGTCTAAGTCTGGCAGCCATTTTTTGATGTTGTAAAGCAGTAAAAATTATTTTTTTATTAATATCCAGACATTACATTGAATAGGTCATTAGTCAAAGTTTTGTGGAGGCATTTCCACACTTAGCTCCAGCCTTTAATGTCATGGCTCCATGTTTGGCTTCGCTCCACAGATTTTTGAAAACATACTGATCGATCCATCGTGGGAGTTCACACATTTCCCTGCGATGTCTCAGACCTCGTCTCTGCGGACAGGTGAGTTTCTGCAGGTGCTGCTCACGCTCACACTGTGACTCTGCTGTTAGAGAGCTCATGTCTTTATTCGTGTGACTCCAGGTGGTGGATTAGTTTCTGCCTCTGTGGTGAAACAGAGGGCAGATGTTTACAGGTTTTATCTGTCGGGTTTAGTCTGCTCTGCCACTTTCTGGGACATAACTCTGTAAAGTTTTATGGTTTTGAACTTGATGAACCGTTTCCCACCCATACACAGATCTGAGCTGTAATATGAGCCACAGGTGACTCCACTGACCTGCAGGAGCAATCAGCAAGGAGGTTTTATTTCTTGTTCAGTGTTGTCTTGATTTTTAAATCTGAAATTCAGATTGAAGTCATCCTCCCTGATTATTTTATTCCTGAACAATCCCCTTCACACTAGCCTCCTCCCAAATCTTTTTTGAAACACTCTAGATTTAATCTGGTTTGATCTAGATCCTGGACTGAGATGTGTGGACACGCTTCAGGTTTTAATTTAAAAAAAAAAACAACAGTGTTTAGTTATTTACAGTTATTTAAAGGCAGAGCAGACTGTTTTAACACCAAACACGGTGGGATCCTTCTTCATACGTGTGCAGCATTAGTTTTAATTGCCTTCATGTCTTCTCTAAACTCAGGCCGAGTCCATGTCGTCCAATGTGACAGACCCTGATCCACGAGTCCTCCGTTCTTCTTGGTTTGGTGTAGTTCCTTCCTGTTCTCTGTGATCCTGGCTCAGTTTGTTCACTTTTCTCCATCGGTATCTGTTAGAATAATATGAAGCTTCTACTGGCAGTCGCAGTCGATGTGTCCACTTTACACTGAATCCGATTTTTCCGAGCTTTAAAACAAACTGATTTGCGGGGGGGGGGCATGTGAAGCAGCGGCTAAACAGCAGGAGGCTTGTTCTCCGGTGGGGCTACAGGATGTCCTACTGGTCCGTTATCTAAGTCGTCTTTCTGTCGGAGCAGGGACCGTGTCCGTCAGTGGTAAAACGATATCGGCAGCTTCCTTTTCTAAACCTAATGAATCCGTGAAACGTTCCACAAGGAATCTCTTGTTGTTCATCACACCTTGGCGGGGGGTCACTGAGGACAGTCACATCAGAGCGGGTCCATTAATATTCAGTTAATCGATCAGTTGATTGAGAGGAAAGTAATGAGCAGCTATTTTGATGACCAAATATTTGCTTTAGTCTTTTTTTAATGTAAAAATATCTGACATTTTCAGGTTGCGGTTTCAAAAAAATTGTTAATTTGATGCTTTTAATAAGTTAATATCTTTGTGGTTGTGATAGTTGATTTTGCAGAATAATACATCGGAAGAAACCTAGGAAATTATAGCAGGGACTCTTCATTATCATCTGACATGTAAAAGACATAGTGATTGATTAATTAAAGAAAATAAGATTGATTGTAATTTTACTACTTTCTAACATTTTAATACCAGAGTTTTTTTTGAACCATGAGGCGCCTTCACAGGGGGAAGTCGGCTGATGAATTAGGGAGACTTTTAAGAAATACAGGAGGGTGGTAATTGTAGTTTTAGCTGATGATTTGAATGATTACAGCTGCGGGAGAGGCAGTAACACACGACTCATGGTGGCGATTAATGCAGAGCCTGCTTGAGAATCTTCCTGTTTTTTACGTTCTCTTCAGCGTCACAGGGATCCCAGACGGTTGTTGTGTTAATGGGTTAATGACATTGATCTAAATGTGGTTCAGAGACAGTGTTTTAGTTTTAAATCTGGTTTTGCCTGTTTCGACTCTTGAGGTGTGAAGCAATGCTTCCATTGCTCCCAGACCTTGAAAACAGAAGGACTTAAAACAAACCAAGGCTTTGGTGTAAAGACAGTATCTCAAGCCTTCATTTGAGGACCTTTTGGTTGTTTTTTTTGTTGTTGCTTTTTTAAAACTGAAGCTCACAGTTTAAACAGATGGTTTATTTTGGGATCATCCAGCTGCTGAGAGTTCGCTTTTCACCCCCCAGTTTCAGAGAACAGAAATATCAGAAACTGAACTTTCTTTTTTTGGGAAAACGAATGTACCTGTGTGTCTAAATAAAATCAAATGTGACAAAATTACAGCAGGAGGAGTTTCGTGACACGTCGGTGTCGGTCCTCTGCGGTGAAGGTGGGGCAGCTCCTCTGCTCTCACTTCTCCATTTTTCATCCACATATTGTTTCTCTGAATTAAGGCGAGAGCAGGACATTTGAGATGAAGTCAGGGGCTGCAGATGCGTTGGACGAAAGGAAAGCGTTTCCCCCTTCACATTTGCATATGAGTAATAAATGTGATTCAGCCAGTGGAAGCGGCCTCGGGTCAGAGGTTACTTGTGCTGGTGCTGGAACGATGCCTTTTAATATCTAAATGAATATAGACACACATGAGAGAAGAATTGTTATTCGTCAGAAAAGTTTAAACAGACCAAGATTGACGCTCCTGCTCTGGTAGGAACCAGGACTAATTCTAGTTCTGGCTCTTTGGCAAAATACATCTGTATTAACTTTAAATAAGCTTGGAAAAAAACCAAAAAAACAAAATCCAAGGATTAAAAAAAAACAACAAAAAAAAAAAAAACAGGAATCACCAGCATGTAAAATAAACAGTCAACTTATTTGGTTTCACTTACAAAGAAGTAATTAACCAGTCATAAATGTCATTTAGTCATTTTCCATCTTATATTTCATGTCTGACAAACATTTGTGACCTTTATTGATCATCTGCAGTCAGTGTGTCACATTAAGGAGGACCTGGAGTGTCCTGGTGTTCTAGTGGTTCAGACGGCTTGAGAGACAATGGGCCCCTGTAACAAGCATGGAAAGTCTTTGTCTCTTTGTAGTTTTATGTCTCTTTATGGTTGTTTTGTGTCGTGCTTTTGGTTGAAAAACTACACCTGAAATTCAGCGTCTACTTCACACACATCTCTGCACACACATAGACACATTATTCTAAATACTGCAACAAACACTAAGTGTGGCCCCTGGCCCCTTGCACCATGGAACGACCACAGCCCCCCTGGTCGGAGTTTGGTTTTAGGCCTCTTTTCGCCACCATGTTCCTGTCAATCGTCATCGTAAACAATCCAACTACAGCTGGCCAGTTGTTGACCCTGACCCTACATTCACCTACCGCTGCCTATGATGACCTCTAACCTGTGAGTGGCATCTTGTGGACCAACAGCCTGACTTCCTCCTCTCCCCCTGAGTTTTGAGGAGGAGCCTGAGAGAACATCTGGCTGTGGTTCCGCAGCGAGAGTCTTATATATGTTGGAGGAAGGGGCTTCAGAGGAGGAGGAACTAAGTTGCACTGCCGGAGGCACCAGGCAGCGTCAAGGGAGTTTAACATTAGCCGACTATGGCTACAGAGGGTTTACCAGGTGTTAAGCCTAGTTTAGCATAAAGACGGGAGGCAGGGGGAAACTTCTGCCTTCCATCAACTCCAAGTCAGTTTGGTTTACATGTTACAGAAGAAACAACTATTTTTAATCCACTAGATGCGCTGTAGATATTCCTTTTCCCAAGTGGATGAACCCTTTAGAGTTTAATAGCCCCGTTACCTTTACTGTAGTGCCACCTTATGGGCATTTTTCTTGCTCTATTGCTGTTAAGGCTCCAAGACCAGATAAGTCAGTGGTATTTTGTTTATAGATATAAAACTAAGTATAAAAATGTCCAGTGTGATGACTTCAAAACCAAAGATTCATTTTTTACTGTGATAGAAACAGAAGTAGAAAATCCTCCTGTTCAAGAGGCTGAAAGCTGCAAATGTTGAAGTTTTTCTCCAAAAATTATTTAAATTATTCATCGTTATGAAACTTGTTGATTATTTATTGGTGATTAACTGATGGTCTGATAGTTCCAGCTCTACGACAATGTATTATTTACTGCGACATCGCTGAACTCACTCTAAAGACGTAAAGTGCCTCTCTGTGTCTCTGTGGTTCCAGCGGATGGACCATACCTGCAGATCCTGGAGCAGCCAAAGCAGGTAAGACTCACCTGTCTGCTGTGGTTCCTCTGCCTCATAGTAGGAACCGATGGGGGTGAACATAATCACAACATGTGGGGAGGATGATTTAATGTAGGGAGGTCACTGCGATTATTAACCCCCCCCCCATACTTCATATTATGTTTTTTTAAAAATCCCGTGTTTTCGGAATAAACATGAAAGACTATAACCTTTGACTGTGAGCACCGGGGAGGATAATTGATTTCTATTGAGAGGAATATTTGACACTTCATATTATACAAATAGAATAAATGTTTGATACATTTAGTTATTAGTTTAGTTTTATTAGTTTAGTTATTCTTTTCAAGTAAGGAGTTGATTTTTTTTTAATTGATTTTTATTTATATTTTTGTCAAAACAATCAATTAAGAATAAAACGCTATTGAAACATCATATTATAGGAAATTGTGTCAAAGAGAGTTGAGCAAGAATTAAAATAAAAAACCTGCACCAGGGGAAAAGCGGGAGACTCAGCACCAGACGCGTCAACTAGACTCTCATTGTTGTACAATCAGTCAAATATTTTCTGGATCAGTAGTTTAGTATATGAAGTGTTGAAAATGGCCTTAACATTTTCTCAGAGCCCATGAGAATTTTTCAATGTGTGTGTTTTGTCAAAAGCTCAAGATTTTTGATTTACAGTCAGATAACAAAATCAGCAAATCCTCACATTTCAGGAGCTAGAGCCACAGAATATTTGGCCTTTCTGCTCAAAAAAATGAAACAATGAATTCATTATCAGAAATATTGCTGGTTAATTTTCTGTTGATCAACTAAAAGGTTAATCAACTGATGAATCAGCCTGAGTTTCACTAAGTTTCATTTCGTTCGACGACTGGTTTTGGAGCAGAAAAATCCACAAGCTGATTCATCTGCTGCCTCTGACACGTCACGGTGAAGTCGTCTGAAAAGTCTGAACACTGAGTGAAATCTTAAAAAAACGGAAGAACAAAAGCTCATGTTGCATCTCACCAGCTCCAGCGTCAGCGCTGGTATATTTTGTTTTTAGCGCCACAGATGGCCTCAGTAGAACAGATGGAAACTGAGTCATTCAGCCGCCAGTTGGTTCGGCAGACTTGTAGACATGACGACGTGGTCGGCATCTGATGTTCATTTTCCATCACTGTAGAAAATGGGAGGAGCAGACGCAGTCCGCAGGTGATAGGAAAAAACCTCTCACCTGCTCGTCACCTTGATTCCTCTTTAGGTCCCGTTTCACTCGTTCTCCGTCCCGGTTTTGGCTGCGTCCATGTTGTTTTTTGTTGTTGTGTGGTGTTTTGTCTTTGTTTTGTTTTTTTTGTTTTGTTTTTTTTTTTTTTTATAAAGTGAAAAGATGTGCATTCAGACTCTGCAGCAGACACATTGAATACCAGATGTTAAGAAGAGTCGACCCACGACCCACAGGGACCCAGTAGCACAGGGTCCCCTCAGCTGGTCCTGGTTCTGCCAGTCCCTGTCTGACAGCACGTCTCTTTCTGTCTCTTCCAGCGGGGGTTCCGGTTCCGATATGGCTGTGAGGGTCCGTCTCATGGCGGTCTGCCGGGGGCGTCCAGTGAGAAGAACAGGAAGACCTACCCCACCATCAAGGTAACCCTTCCTGTCCATTCGCTGTCCTCTCTCCCTCTTCAGGAAACACACCACAGTGTGTGTGTTGTGTGTGTGCTGTGTCTTTAGCAGTGTGCCATTGGACGTTTGATTCAGCTTTGGGTTGAACTGTGAGTGTCTGACATCAGTCAGAAAACTGATCTGAGTCCTGCGGGTCAGATTAAACAGAGTTAAACGGTCTAACGCAAACCTGGACCGGAGTGATGAGGCTAAAAATACGATCCAGGAAGTGAAGAAACCCCTCTGAAGCACAGTGAGGTCTGATCAACGTCCGTCTGTAGAGACACGGAGGAAATAAAAAGCTGAGTTTCCTGCTGGGGGGTGAACAGAGGGTTGATTAATTCTGAGGCAGTCAGGCTGTTTGTTCCCTGCAAAAGGTCAGATCTAAGATCTCGTATCCTCAGACTTGACCTCATAAACAGATGAACTGACACAGATGCACAGACATTAAGGAAATGACATCACAAGCCTCTGTGGTCTGATCTCAGACCTTCACACATGTCATGTGTTCGAGGTGTCAGTTTGTTTCTGTACAACAGTTTTGAACAAAAGCTCTTCAGACTGACAGTTAAACTTTAGACTTAAGTGAAAGACGAAAGTAAAATTCCTTCACTTTTGCCCACAAACGTGAGAAAAATTCTTTATTAACATTGTTTTGACGTAAAAGCACTTAAATGTCAAAACATACATCTGTTTTCTGTCTAATAATAATTATCATCAACATGTATCTTCTCTCATTGGGGTGAAACTAAATCATCCTTGTGATCGGAGTTCTCTGTGGAACCTCGTCCACCAGCAGCGGCGTTTAGTTTCCTGATCATTCATCCTTGTTTATGTATTTACACACTATTAACAAATCAGGTTATTGATCATTACTTCTGGAGATTTAAAAACAAACAAATAACATGAACTTTTGAATGTTCTTACAGGAAAACAAAGCTGAATAAACTGTCGTATTATGCAGTCATTTAATGAGGAAAGGTAAATCTATATCTCTGATTGGTTGTTCCCTCCCTGACAGTAATGTGACCAGGTGAGCATCAGCTGTAATAGGAGCAAGTCACAGATAAATGCGCCTCTTTGCGAAATCCCTGCTGTGTGTCATTGTGATGCTGGATCTTTCCACTCATCTGTAGAGTTGTCATGACAGGTCTTGTCTGTACTGGTCCTGGTTCGGCTCTCACAGAAGATGGTTAGGAGATGTGGGTGCGTTCACTCTGGGGGAGGGGCTTCGTGTCATGGTTGGCTTTGCCATCTGTTTGAGGCTGTCACAGTTGAAGAGGAGCCTCCGTTTCCCGCCTTGCTCTCTCTGTTGGTGTTAAGTTTGGAGTCTGACGCTCCCACATGTTCTGACCAAACCAGCGGAGAGGGGAAATCCCCAGATTCCTGCAGCAGCCCAATGCTTCGCCTCTGCTGCTGCACTTTACTCAGGAAATACATGTAGATCAGTGTGAATCAGATTTCAGACTCATGGGCAAAATGTCTTCCTAGCCGTTGTCTAATGATCCTCAGAGCTAAGAAAATATTCTGACAGGAAGGTAATTGAAAAAAGGGGCAAAAAGCGGGAAATTCTAGTTTGTGTTTACAAGTAAAAGTATGATAAGTAAAACAGAAGCAGAAGTTTTCCTTTATTCTCACACCTGGGAACTCACCTGGATTCCAGTGACACTCACCTGTTGTCTAACAGATGCGTTTTCGGACACAGTGGCAAAGAGGTGGCGCGGCCTTGGGAAGAAAAAAAACCTTTTATTTTTGCTCGGTGTCTGACTCTCTCTCTCTCCTGACGCTCTCTGACGTCACTGCACCTAAAAACAAATGTACAGGTATAAAATCCCATCAGTGTGAAGCCATGTTTTAGACACCATTGTCTACCTGATGATCCTCAGAGCGAAGCAAATATCCTGCCAATACTTGTGGTTAGTAAGTATTTCAGGAATTTCCCAGAAATGTCTTGAAGAGGCAAAATTAGGAAAATGCTTCTCCATTTATTTATCATTCTGTTTAATAGTATCAGTATTTTGAGGAGAAACAGAAAAGAGAAGATCCTTGAAGGCACAGTATGTGTATATTTTAGTTTAAGACATTCAAACATGAACTAAACATATCAACCGAATATGAGAAACAACAGTTTTCATGTTATATCAAAGACGTCCGTGTGTTATAGAGAAGTCTGCTGCAGTTAGCACGTCTTGTAATACGACTTTTTATTTCAAGAGGCGACAGTGAGTCACCGTGGCATCCAGTTGGCCTCAGTCTGACACGAGAGGAAGAAGAAGGCGAAGAAACCACGTTCGGCAGCGAAGAAAAGAAGTGATGGAAACAGAAGGAATAACTATGGCTATGTAGCATTAGCAAAAACGTACATACAAGTGCCTTTTTAAAAGAATGCCACAAGAACTGGAAACTGAGAAGAAACGTTTCTCATTGACAGACTGGACACTGATTTCATTTAGTTGAAACACCTGGGAACTTACCTGGACGAGATTAAAACCTTTAGATGCTCAACCTCTGGAAATTGTCTGGATGAAGAAATTTAAGGATTTTTTTTTTTTTTTTTTGTGAATAACGTGATAAAGAAAATGTTCAGGGCTGGAGAAGCCTGGGAATCTTTTATTCTACTATAAGAGTTATTATAACTGATCACCTCATTGAGGAGGAGGGTTTTTTTTTTTTTTTTTTTTTCTTCGATGAGGTGTGTGTTCGGTCTGTGGGTTGGCTGCACATTGTCGTCAGGCGTTTGCATGTCGAGGCTGCAGGGTGGGAAAACCCCCTCCCGATGGGACCAGCGGAACGAGGAGGAGGATGATGGTGATGATGATGAGCCTGAGTCACCAGACCTTCTTTGTGGGCACAACCTCAGTTTTATCAGATCAGATGTATAAATGGATAAATCGTCTCTCACATTAAGAACTCAACACCTAAAATTACCTCTGCTGATGTGTCCTCATTGTTTTCTGCTTCAAACCCACAAAGTTCTGCAGATGTTTGAAACAAGTTTTTCTTCTGAACTGATGAAACTTTATTTTGCATCAGTGATTTTCTAATAATTTCCTCAGAAGTTTCCAGGAAAGATTTGTGATTTGATATTAAATAAAAGGAAAATAGGAACTTACGTAAGAGAAGCTGTTTGAACCCTTTATTCAATTATTATCAGAAACTTTATTCTTCATGTGTTTGTTTTGCTTGTAGACAAATTTCACATTTTTTAAATCTTTCCAAATAACCTGCTTTTTGCAGTAAAAGACAGATTAACCTCCCGAGGCGCAAAAATCTGTTGCTTCACACACACACACACACACCTCCTCCCATGTAAATGATATTTTCATGATTTCCCCCAAAAACCAACAGGACCCTAGAGTTTAAATGATTAATCACTTGACTCATTCCACTCCTTTTTTTTTTTTTCCTCTCTAAGCAGAAATTTCACAGGCACCTGATTCTGAAATGTGAATATTTTTCTATTTTCTAGTTTTCTATTTTAGTAAATTCAACATTTCCAGGGTTTTGACTTTTTGGTCAGAGGACAAAAGAACTAACTCAGTAGTTAAAGAAAATAAGTCAAAGATGTATTGATGATTAAACTAATTGTTGTTTGCAGCCTGACACTTCCCCTGTGATGGAATAATACGTTTTTTCTGTCTGTTCATTATTTGAGAGCATTAAAAACTGAAGCATTTTTAATAAGACAGAACTTTACAAGGTTTGCTAACCAATCAGAACCTGGCTCTAATTTTCTTACAGTTAGTCAAAAAGTATGTTTGTTTCACAGAACTTATTGAAAACTATGTGGAAACAATTTTGAAATCAGAGACCTGGAAAATAAAACAATCCAGGTGTCGTTATCGAAGGTTTAACAGCCAGAACCAGAAGCTAAGATCCAATGGAACAGAGCAGAGCTGCAAAAATTAGGCAATTAATCGATCAGGCAACTGACAGGAAGCAGTCGAATAATTGCTTTAGTCTTTTGTGTGAGCAAAAATGTCAAATCTTCTGGTTGCAAATTCATAAATGTGAGAATTTGATGCGTTTCTGTGTCATAAAAAACTAAACATTTGAAGGAAATTTTATCAGACGTTTTTCACTAATTTACTAAAATTTAAAGATACTATTAATTCAAGAAGACAGTTATCAGGTGATCCGATAATTGAGAAACGGCACTAAAAATCAAACGTACAGTATAAACAGTTTCGCTGCTTTAGTTATCATGAATCTTCCCTACTACAATGTTGTTGTTGTTGTTGTTGTTATCAGAATTATTTCAGGGATTTTAAGGTGATGAGCTTAAAGTGATATGATGAAATTCTGTCATTTCAGGCAAAATAACAGCACAGTTAGAAAACTGCAGACTCCATGGACACCATGGACCCTTTATAATGCCATGTACTGCAAAGGTTCAGATCAAGGCAAAATAAAATGTATATTAAAGATTAAACAAATTAATATAAAATACATAAGAAATAACTAATTTGAAGTAAAATATAACTCAATCAATATAAAATAGAGAATAAATAAAATATAAATAATATATAGCTAAACTAATATAAAATTATGACATAAATTGATATAAAATAGATAAAAAATATGTTAAATGAAATAAGTTATATTTTATTTATTCTATATTTTACACAACTAAAGTATAGTTAAAATGAAAAATACATATCTAAAATTAAATAGAATTGAACCAAAACAAAGTATAATATAACAGAAAAGAAAATAACTCAAATAAAATATATATAAAATGCAAATAAAAATTATATGAATTACAGAATAAATAAAATATAAATACAATATAACTAAAGCAATATCCACAAGTAAAAGTAAAAACAAAATTATTGGAACCACAACAGCATAATAACATAAATAAAAGTATATGTCATTGAAACTTGTATTTTCTTTTTCTTTTTATATTTATAAAAGGCATTAACATTAATGATGCTGGAAAGGATCAGTTCTTGTGATCAATAAACCAAATCGTGTAGTATTTTTAAGTGATCCGTTAGAAGTGACTCGTGACGTCTTTGGTAACGACGCAGCAGCTTCTCCACCTGAAGACGATGAATCGTCCTGAGCTGAAATAAACTTTAGAAAATTTTCCTTCAGTCAAGCAGACTGTAAGTCAGTTTAAACGTGCAGAACCGATAACCAGCGCTAGAGAGGTCAGGTTATTTATAAAATGTCACAGAGGGCCAGTCATGGTCAGAAATAACTCAGAGCGAGCTCAGGCTGATTAGGCTCAGGTGAGTCCTCGGCTCCTCCAGATGTCGTTGAAATTACAGCTGTTGCACTTTGAACATCACACCGCGGATCGATCGGTCAGCCCAAGTGCTTCTGCTGAATCCTGTTTGTTCCAATGAATGTAGAGAGAAATGCTGTGGGGAGACAAAAGCGTCTCCAGATCCCAGATCAGATTTAGTCATACTTTATTCAATACTATTGATAAACACTGTGTGGGATAAAACAGCCAGAACACACTCCGGTGTCTAGTTTTTCTACTTTTATGAAATTTATAGCACCGAGATCTGACTTGGCTAATTTCTGTCTCTCTGTGGATTTCATTTCGCGGTCTTCCATCATCCACGTCTTCTCTGACCTCTGACCTGTTTATTACCGGCTGATCTTCACGCCGCTGATTTAAGGACAGAGGGTTGTCGCCTCCACCACGGAGGAGCACGTTCTCAGGGACGATTGTCAACTTTTTGGTCGTCCATCGCTGGCGAAGACTAGTTGCCGGACTCCCCTGAAATTTGGCAGAAAGTTTGATCAGGCAGCGAAGAGAATTGACTGATTTTTTTTTTTTTTTTTTTTTTTTTTTTTGGACAAAGGTCTCTGATTTTCCCAACATTTCGAGAGGCGAGACTTTTCGCAATCAAGCTCCCACTCTTTACAGCACGTGCATGAAAG
Source organism: Istiophorus platypterus (assembly GCA_016859345.1). Classification (NCBI taxonomy): domain Eukaryota; kingdom Metazoa; phylum Chordata; class Actinopteri; order Istiophoriformes; family Istiophoridae; genus Istiophorus; species Istiophorus platypterus. Next base: position 866,203 of record CM029134.1, on the reverse strand, counting down.
TCTGGCCCTTTCTCTCCCTGTTGTTAGTGCAGATTCGTGTCTAGATTAAAACATTTACCACGTTTTCCATCCCCGACAGAATTCACTTAGGAGGAAGCACAGTTACAACTGAGATCTGAGCGTTTCTTGGTTTTGTGGTTGACATCAGTGGAAGTTTCTGCAGAAACCAGTGGAGTTTTTGGATAAAGAAGCTTTTGAAGAGTCTGCTGGCCCAGACCTGTCCACCAACCATCTCACAGACACACACACACACCTCCACTTTGTTTCATGTCTGATGGGAATTTCCTCCCCATGACACCCACATGTAATTACAAGGAAGTGGAGTTGCGTCACAAACAGGAAAGGTGTTCAGTTTCAGGACAGAGATGAAAGCTCCACATCCAGAGGTGTTACATCCAGAGCGCCCACTCTGGCCCAGAAATACCTACGCGTTTAACCTTTTGTTGTGACAGGGCAGTTTACCACTGATGGCTCTGCCTCAGGTCAGATGAAAAAAAATGGTTCATTAGAAATAAAGAGAGAAAATGTAAAAAAAAAATAAAAAAATCGGCTGCTTTTTAAACCCAAGCACCTCAGAGTTGGTGCTAGAACTAATGATCATTCTCATCAATCTGCCAGTTATTTTCTCAATTTGTCCATAAACTTCCAGTGAAAAAGTGGGAATTGCTCGTTATGATCTCTCTATGGTGACGTCTCCACACGTCATAGTTTTTCATTTAAACACAAAGATGCTAAGTGCTGTCTCATGTACAATGGAGAAAAGCATCAAATCGCCATCAGAGAAGCTGAAAGCAGCTAATGATCGACCTTCAGATTAGAGTAACCACCTGTCCACCGATTAATGGCTGTAGCCCGTTCAGAGAGAACCCAGGACTAAAACTGGTCCTGCGCGAGCCTGGACCCAGACTCGTCGTCCAGCCGACGATGCTGCCTTAGAACTCTGTCGAAAACTAGAAGTTGAGATGACGTGTTGTATTTTCTCTGTTGTGATTTGGAGTATTTGAAGATACAAACGGTAGCAGGTTTTTATCGTATATCAGGCCGTCGTTTCCCTCTCTACAGTTCGGTTCGGTGAGATTAACGGTTAATGCGATATTATAGTCAACCCCCTGAATTACAGCCAAAAGTCGACGCTTCCGTCACATCCAGTCTGGTCGTGAAATTACGGCATAATTATAAGAACTGTTTCACTTTCCAAATACTCATGTACTTATTGAGTGCTTATTGAGTGAAAATGTGATTTCAGAGTGATAGAGCTGATAAGGTGCCTCTACACCAGGCAGTCGTCTGAATGTTGGTACAGTCTCATTTCGTTTCCGTTCCTGTTGTCAGACATTTGAAGTTAAAAAAAAAAAAAAGTATTGAGTTTGACAGTTAATAAAAACTTGTCTTACCAGCAGCTGCAGATTAAATCTTTAGTTACTTAAACAGCCGTACATCCTCCGACAGAATAATTAGAAATACAGGTTAAAGGCAGCAGCCTGCGCCCACCCCTCCCCCACCCTCTCAAGATTCACTGGACTTAAATATCTGTCTAATATGCCACAGCAGGTTCCAGACCTGCGTTTTCAACCTTTTCGTTTACATCTTTAAAAATCCAAAGGGATCGGTTTGGAGCTCAGCAGCTTCTCACTCATTTCTCTATCGGCTGACTCCAGGAGCTGGATTCATAAAACCATGTGTAGGATTCACGATTTAAACGGTGCGAACGCTGGTCTGGGGCCTGCGCATCCTCATCTGGCCCCTGATCTCCAGAGGGATCAGCACTGCTGAGCGTTTTATGCTATAAATACTTAACTATGGCAGGGTTTGGATTCAGAGTTTGATCACAAACTCCTTCTGTTTCTACCTGCCTGAAGCCTCAGATACCACTGATATTTGTTGTCAGCGTCTTTGAGCCAGGAAACCGTCGCACACCAGCACCCGCTGTGTTTCTAGGAACTCGGTCGGTGAATTGAAGAGCCTCGATTGGCCGATAGAACCGGGAAGAGGAAGCGGGCTCTGGTTTATTTACTGCTGCAGTTGCAATGTTCCTGCAGGCAAATACCCTGCAGTGGTTTACACACACACACACACTCTAGAAACAGGAACAGTGTTTTGTTTTTTTTTTACATCTGATTTCCTTCATGTAAAACAACTCGGTAACGATGCCATGAAATGATCGGAGAACATGAAAGTGAGTGTAGGCGACCTGTGAACTCAAATAGGCTTCAAAAAGATCCTTATCTCTTTACGTGATGTTCACTAATAACGACAAAGCTTCTATTCTTAATTCCAGCTATTTAAAAACTAGCATAAGTCTGCAGGAGAAATTCCTGTTGGTTCGGGTTTAGACAAGATTTGTAGGAAAATAGAGAAAGTGAATAAATGAAAACAGTGACATTAATCAGAAAAAAACAAACTTGCTATTGTAAACGTGTCCAGACACGAGGCAGAAGACTGCGTCTAAAATGCAGCGCAGATGTCTCGGGTAAGATTTTTGACCCTGATATCTGATTGGACAGAAATGATCCAATCACATAGCGGAGTCCAGTCAGAGGGCAGGTGGCTCCGTTACCTGAAAGGTGAAGTAGATTTTCAAGATGGACGACGGCTCCACTGTGGCCCCGGGTGGGTTCGTAGACATACACATCACTTGTGATGTCAAGCTTTATTTTTACAGCTTCATCACATTTAATAATAATAAAACTAATGACAATGTCTTGTGCTTATTCTTATTGTTATATTAATAAGATCAATAATAATGAAATAATTTTATTATACTATTGATAATCATGATAGTATAATGTTAGTCATATTTTTTATTATCCTTATTGATAAAGATGACAATAATAATGATGGTGGTGATTATAATAAAAATCTTAATGATAATGTCATATTTGTTTAATATTGTCATATTGTCATCTTTGATTATTATTATTATTATAATAAACCACGAGGAAGAAGCATGATCTTAGATAAATCCATAAATCTCATTTTCTGTCTGTTTCTGGTTGAGGGTGAAAGACTGTTGAAGTTTGGTCTGGAGCCACTGACACTGGATTTATAAAAGCACCGATCTGAGTGTCTCCTTCGTCTGAATCGGACCAAACTGATCTTTAGACATTTTTTTCAGTGCGTTTGAGTCGGTGACGGTTTATAAAGCTGAAAACGACTTTTGACTGGGAGCTGTGGTTGCCTTTGCTTGAATGGGGAGAATGTGGTGATTATGGTATGTTACTGAGGCAGATTATGAGGAACCCTGCCTGGATCAGGTTTTACCACAGATCAGTGATTCTATCAGCACAAGAAGAGAATTACGAAAAAGACATGAGAAGTAAATTCATAACTGAGTTAAATTCACCAAATTTTGGCCGAACGCTGGTCTGGTTTGCTGCGAAGCAGCACTGTTCATTGAGGTCCCTAAAGATGTTCTTTTTAGGTGATGTTTATTAATTTTTTATTTTCTAGTGCAGCTTCTCAAGCCTCCTCCAGAACCACTGGAACATCAGAACCAAGTTCTTTGTTTCTGTTGTACATGGTAACATTTGGGTTTGACATCAAACAGAAAATAAAACAAAAGTTCAGAATTTCAGTTCCTATTGCCCGGTATTTAAATCTAGTAAACTGCCCCTTTGGTACCAAAATGCCCCATTTTTAGCTGAGCAGGAGTGAAGGAATGAGTTCTTCCGGGTGAAGAACGTTAAACATCTGGCTGCTTAACATTTGCCCGTTTTAAGCTGTGGACCCACTGACATCAGCAGACCACAGCGTTCTTCATCTGCGATGCTTGTCCAGCATTTAACTGCTGCCTCTTTCAGTTCTTGTTTGTTTTGGGGGGGTTATCCCTTCAGTCTCATGCTTGGATGGATAAAGGTCTGTGACTGACTCAGCCCCCCCCCCCCCCAAATGAAGCCCTGTGGTGTGTTTGGGTTCCACCCGGTTAGTTTGGGCTCTTTCTGTAAAACTTATATGTTTCTGTCAACGTCTGCATTCCTGCTGCAACCATCTTGAGTCATTGATTCATCATCAATAAAGTTTAGTGAGTCCCTTCCAGAAGCAGCCATGCCCCCCAACCCCACCCCCATCCCCACTGAGCTGCACAGGGGAGCTTGTATGTTTTGGATCAAGAGCGTATAATCCCAGAGACGTTGTCATCGGTCCTGAAAACATCTCTGTGATTTCCAGCCTGGGCCCGATCCCGATGATTTATGTCTTGTGATGTGGCCTCGGTGCTACCCCCCTCCACCCACCCACCCCTCGTGAAAGTCTGAGGTCACGTTGTTCTTGGGTTTGTCTTCGCAGCTCTCAACAGTTGACCACTGTTGTCGAAACTTGGCCGACCCGTCCGAGGTCTCTTTCGCCCTCAGGACGTCACAGTTGTACCGGCAGCGTCCGGCTTCAGCGTTTGTGTCGTGGCTCATGACTTTCTCTCGCCGACAGATCCACATGTCCACAACACCAGGAAATAAGATCAGAAATGATGAAACGTTGTTCTCATATTCACCTTGTTCCAGTGGTTTTGTGGGACTGTGGTTGTAAACTGATGAGCCCGTTTGGGTTGATCTCCCCCTTTGTCAGCTCCTGTCTCTGGTGTCGGAGAGATGGAGCGGAGCAGTGAGTCATCTGAACTTGGAGAAAGTGCCTGTTAACCACAGCAGAGAGAGCGAGGGACAGAAAAACTCCAACTGTCGGATGTGCTCTCGTCTGGGCTGCGAAGCCTGTGTGACTCATCTGTAGAGACCTGAGTGACTCCAGGAACCACAATCGGTCCAATCTACGCTCTGATCTGGCACAGCCTCTCTGACAATTCAGCCCCAGGCTCAGTCTTTCATTACCAAACTCCCTTCACCTTCTTAACCATTTAAACTGTTTCATGATCAGAGTGTTTGTCAGAGGATGCGCACGATTTTAAACACCGATTACAAAGAAAAAAAAACAAAACGTCCATGTGGGAATTTAAATTATCTTGGATACAAGGAAAGATCCCAGATAATTATGATATTTCATTTTGGTAAAATGATCATAATGTTCACATGAAACTTCCACTGTTTTAGGTTTTTGTCATGTGACGAAACCCGTCAATATTATGAGGTTGTGTGTTGTCCAGAGCTGCAAATAATAATAGTAATTAACAGGAAATTGATCAGCAACTGTTTTGATTATCGATTAAATGGTTTCAATAATTTTCAGACAGAAAACGTCCAATTCATTCACCAATTCACCAATTTCAGCTGTTGAGATGTGAACATTAGGTAATATTGTAGTAAACTGACTGCTCATCGGTTCTGGTAGGTTCCTTAGTCTTCACCTCGAGCTTCTGGAACCTGTGATGAACGCCTCTCGTTGTCTGAGGTAGGAATGGTGAAGATGATCGGGATGGAGGAATGTTAGATAAATCTCACATCAGTTCATTGAACCTTTGCAGCAGCTGAGTGACGAGTCTCCTCTTCAGTCAGTGACATCAGACCAAGTTGGTGGATTTTCTAACTGAACTCTCGAACCAGGACTGGGTTCAGATTGTTTCGGACTCTGAAGCTGTGTAGTGAGAGCTGGTTTAAATCCATTGTGATGGTAGTAAATGTGTGTGTGTGTGTGTGTGTGTGTCAGATCTGTAACTACCAGGGTCCAGCCCGGTTGGTGGTCCAGCTTGTGACAGCGATGACCTCCGTCCCTCAGCTCCACGCTCATAGTCTGGTGGGAAAACAGTGCGACAAAGGGATCTGCGTCGCTGACCTGCAGCCCAAGGACTCCAGCATCAGGTCGGCATGGAACATTAGAGCACACCCACATACACACACATACACACAATAATAGTAACCGCATTTCTGTTTGTGACAGTTTCCCCAACCTGGGGATCCTCCATGTGACAAAGAAGAACGTGGCCAAGACTCTGGAGGAGAGGATGGTCGAGGCCTTCAGGCTGGGATACAACTGTGGAGTCTCCATCCACCCCGAGATCGACGGCCTACAGGGGGAGGTCCGAGTCCCCCGAGACCTCCATGGTCAGTCCTCACGTGTGTGTGTGTGTGTGTGTGTGTGTGTGTGTGAGTATCAGTTGAAGTTTCAGACCTTGCGAGGCCTTTTTTAGAAAGTTTAGAACATTTTTGTCAGTTGTGGACGGTTTTGGAAATGAGAAAATTTGAGAAAAGTTGAGGACGTTTTATGAATTTGAGGATACTTGGCTTTTAGTCACCGTCAGAAGAGGTTGAAGGTTTAATGATTGTATCAGGTTTGTGAAAGCATAGAAATATGTAGGTGTTGTGTGTAGTGTGATTTTTCTATCTGTAGAAGATGTGAATAAGGATCTTGTGATTCATCTTCACTGAGATACATTTATTTTAACATTTATTTTTATGTCTGTCTTATGTTCAATTTTTATTTTCTTCAGTGTGTGTTGTGTTTGGTTTCTGTCAGTTCTGTGTAATAAAACGTTCTCCGTCTCCTCAGAACACCAGCGCAGCATCATCGCCACGGCGGCGTCTCATCAGGCCAAAGAGATGGACCTCAGCGTGGTCCGGCTCATGTTCACCGCCTTCCTCCCCGACAGCGACGGGGGGTTCTCCAGACGCCTGGAGCCCGTCGTGTCAGAACCGATCTACGACAGCAGTGAGTACAGAACCTCGTGTCCACTGGTCCCCGGCGGGCCGTCACAATTTCTGACCCCGGTTATCATAGATGACTTTAAACAAACACGACCGCAAATCTCCCTTCACCACCAACCTGCCGGGACCAGAGACGAGGATGATGAATGCAGCGTTGAAGGGGTTCTGCGGATCGCGCTCTGACCCGTATCTGATCCAGCTCTGGTCATACCTTCGTCCCCGGTCCCCTCTTTCTGTCTGACGATCGCCGTGAGGTCATGTCAGGCCGCCCGGTTTCGTTTCCCTCTTCCTACCGCTCTGGTTTCCGTATGCCGCTGCTTCCTCTCAGAAGTGCGAAACCCGCTTAGGGTTCCTCGCTGCAGGCGCAGTTCTGCGCTTTCACTTTGTCGACACCAAACGTGTCACAGTTCAGATGCTGCAGGCTGCAGGTTTCTGTTTCCTGAGTAAGCTGCACTTGTCAGTGCAGCCACAACGTTAAAGTGTCGGACAGAACAAACAGTAGCCTGATGATCGGTCTGTTATTAGAGCCTCATCAGATAAATGAGTGATGTTTGTCCTGTGGGTGGTGCTACTGAAAAGGTCATTAGAATAAAGACTGAAATGGGATCAGGCCACATCAAAGTAAAACGTGTGGGACAGACTCACCTCAGCGTTTCTGGAGAAACGTCAGGGTTTGTCTGTTTAAAGTGGACCGTCGTGTCTTCGAGTCTTTCGACACTGGTCTTTGAAACCTGGAGAAGATTCCAGGATTCCTTGAGGAAGTTCCAGGTGTCAGTGAGGTCACGTTTAGTCCAGGTCATATCAAATATAGCTTGAAGAGAAGTTTTCTGGTTAAGCTCCAAGTCAAGGATCTAACTTCAGAACATCTCAGTGACTTTAGGATCCATTTTATCCAGATGAGGTTTCATAAAGTCTGTGTGGATTTTGTCTGATGAAGGTCTGATGAAGCTCATCTTCCTGAAGCGTGACGGATTTCATGGTTTTGTTTAACACTGAGCTCAGAGCACACAGCCTCCGGAAAGTCCAATCTTTGAAAACGAACATTAATTTCAGAATATCTCAGTATTTGGTTTGTCCCCCTTTCGGCCTAATGACAAAATGGACCCATCAGGTCTATGCAGAACCCGACGCCCCATGTTCTCCCGTGACCTAACAAGGCCTCCTCGACACTGGGCTCTGTCAGTCTTCAGGTGGGGCGTGAATTCAGATGACTGTGGAGGTAAGTCCACGACAGTCTGGAGCTTTGGTCGTCTTTGGTCTTCAGGTCATTTATGCGAAGCTTTGAGGTGTTTTGGCTCATTTCCTGCTGCAGGTTGATGCATAATAAAAACCTATAAATATTATTGATTAATCTCACAATGCAAAGTAATACAAAGGGGACAACAGATTTACCATTTTAGATTGACAAGTTTATATTTCAGTTAATTGTGAATATGTTTTTAATAACCTCAGCTCATTCATTTAATATGTGGAAAATATGAATCTGCCTGAACGTTACCGAGGAAAGATAGACAAGCTTCTGTTTAACGTCGTAGCCGGACCCCAGACGCGGTTCAGGTGCTGGGACCCAAACCTGGGTTCTGTCCGGTGGTCCTCTGCCCCTCTGCCACCTCCACTGACCCGCTGCCTCTTTCTCTTCTGTCCCCTCAGAGGCTCCGAACGCCTCCAACCTGAAGATCGTTAGGATGGACCGAACCGCCGGCTGCGTAACCGGAGGGGAGGAGGTCTACCTGCTCTGTGACAAGGTCCAGAAAGGTGAGGCAGGGCGGGGCAGGTGGAGGGGGGGTAACTGTAGATGTTTTCATACAAACCCTGTACACACTGATTAACCAACAGTCCTAAGTCATCCTGAGTCATTATTCTGCTCCAGTCTCATTTGGATGTTTTGTTCTGCTGGAGGAAGTGTAGCTCCAGGGACCCCCCCCCCCCAATCAATCAGGAGGAAGAGAATGATTCGAATGTGGTGGTTTTTTGTGTCTTTGTTTGTTTCTCTTCACTTCTGTTGGCTCCTTATTTTTTTGTTTGTTTTGAAGCTGCTGTTTTCAACCGGTAGCTCGTCTGGAACTTGGACCACCAACTGGGCTCAGTTTAGTCTGGTTCTCCAGGGACTATATGGTTTCACCGAGCCTGACGTCGGGGGTCTTGGATGTGACCAGGTGTTTGATCTGGGTTCACCTCCTGTTAATGAGCTGTTGATGGAAAGGACATGAATGAATGAACTTAATATGAGATGAGATGAAATGCCTGATACCTGCAGGTGAATTCTGTTAGAGTAGGCGAAGTGAAAAGAATTCAGAGCCTCTGCAGCTATGACTAAACCAGAGCAGGACCCATCAGAACAGTCTTTGGTTCAGTGAAAGCCTTTATTTTATTTCTTGTTCTCAATACATGATGCAGATATAAAGGTAAAAGTGACGTCAGACGGTTTCTGCCGCCGAAGCAGAAAAGGAGCTCATGGTGAGTTTATAATCCTGGGAAATATTAAATAGTGAGCAGGTTACTTTCTAATAAAAGACACAGAGTTTGTTTTTGTTTCCAGTTTCTGTCACAAAGTCGAGATCCTGTCTGGAATCACAGAGTCTTCCTGAAAATGCAGCTCTAATTGTAGTTGTGAAATACACACAGACATTAATGTTCATCACCTTCTCTCAACGATAAAACTCCGGTGCAGCTTCACAACTTTGCCGGTGACGATCACCTGAATGCAACAGATCCTAAACAAATATAAAACCAGGCGTCATCAGAGCTGAGAACCAGTCAGAGGTCAGAGGGCAGAGGACACTGACGGGTTCTGTGTGGTTCTTTTTGGTTCTCGCAGATGATATTCAGGTTCGGTTCTTTGAGGAAGACGAGTCGGGCCTGACCTGGGAGGCTCTGGGAGATTTCTCACCGACGGACGTCCACAGACAGGTCAGTACTGTTTATGTGAGTCGAACAGGTTCAGAACATGTTGCTGCCATTATTGCTGGCTGACGTACTGAGGTAAGCGTATTGTGTCACTTCCTGCTACCGGCGTTCATGTGACCAGTAGTTTGTTTTGCTGCTCTGCTTCTACCGAGTTAATTTAGCTGCTCTCTCCACTACGGCAGCGAAATTATCACCATACATTTAATGCATGTTTTTGAGTTAATTATAACTCAAACATGCTCAGTCGGCTTTGCCCAGAAGGTAAATAAAGCCACTCATTGTTTTAACCACACTCTCGACCTTGTTCTGACATATGGCATAGAAATTGATCACAGTCTTTCCACAGAATCCTCTTCTCTCAGACCATTGTTTAATAACCTGTGAACTTCTATTACTGGATCACATCCTATTGCAGAGACTGGAGCATTTTATTGGCATCAAAGGATTCTCTCTTAGCTGGTTTAAGTCCTACTTATCAGATTGATTTCAATTCATGCAAATTAACGATGAATCCTCCATATACTCAAAAGTTAGTCACATAGTTCCACAAGGTTCAGTGCTTGGACCAATTCTATTCACCATATATATGCTTCCCTTAGGCAACATTATCAGGAAACACTCCTTAAACTTCCATTGTTATGCAGACTTCAAGCATGTCTTAAGGATATAAAGATCTGGATGACCACGAACTTCCTACTATTGAACTCAGATAAAACTGAAGTTATTGTTCTTTGCCCCCAACATTTCAGAAACACATTATCTAATGACATACTTACTGTAGATGGCATTGCTCCGGCCTCTAGCGCCACCGTTAGGAATCTTTGAGTTGTCTTCCATCAGGACATGTCCTTTAAATCCCACATTAAACAAACTTCAAGAACTGACTTTTTTCACCTACATAATGTTGCAAAAATCAGGCACATCATTTCTCAAAATGATGTAGAAAAACTAGTACATGCTTTTGTTATTTTAAGGCTTGATTATTGTAACTCATTATCATCAGTCTGTCCCAATAAAACATTAAATAGTCTCCAACTGATTCAGAAGCTGCTGCAAGAGTATTGACAAGGATCAGTTCAACATTTCTACTTGTTAAAGGGAGTTTTTCTTGCTCATGGGGCAAATGTTGGATCTCTGTGAATAATCACTATAAAGAGTCTGGTCTAGACCTGCTCTATATGGAAAGGGCCCTGAGATAACATCTGTTATGATATGGACCTATAGAAATAAAGTTGAATTGAGTAATTATTCTGGCAGCTGCACAAGGACAAATTGATGTAATCGTGGTAGTAGTTTAGTCATTAAAGGAACTAGTACAGACCGTAGCGATAGTAGAACTCTAATGGTATAAAGAGGAACAGGTTTTTTTTCTGTATTATGATTTTTTTATTTTTTTATTTTTTTAAATGAATCTTGTATCTAGTAGAAAGAAAATTGTCAAACACAACGGCCGAGTTCTTGTGTCATTAGAGGTGAAAGGTTCCCACGGTCGCTTGTTCTCTGCCGTCAGTTCGCCATCGTCTTCAAGACCCCGAAGTACCGAGACCAGAACCTGCAGAAGCCGACGGCAGTGTTTGTCCAGCTGAAGAGGAAGTCCGACAACGAGACCAGTGAGCCCAAACCCTTCACCTACCACCCGCAGATCATAGGTAGGTCAGGAGTTCCGCCCAAACGTTCAGGTCACAGGTTGGTTGGTTGAAAGTTCCGCTTTCATTAAATGTCACTGTTGTGGCACCAGGACGCTCAGCTGTGCACACGTTCATAACCTCACACCTGTGTGTGTTCAGACAAGGAGGAGGTGCAGAGGAAGAGGCAGAAGACGTTGCCAAACTTCCAGGACTTCAGCGGCCACGGGGGGGGCGGAGGAGGCGGTCTGTACCGGGGGGGAGGAGGAGGAGGAGGAGGTCCAGCAGCAGGAGGTGGTCCTGGCTCTGCAGGAGGTAAAGTCAGCAGGGGGTCGGGGTCGGGTCGACCACGGGATGAAGGTCAGACGCTGACGGTCCGCGGTCTCCTTCACAAGTGTCAGAGCAGAAGTTTTAAAACTTCTCCTGGGACTGAGAAATGATTCGTCATTACAAAAACATTTTTCTTCATTATTTGTGACACATTGGAGTGTTTTACCTCTTTGGGCCTAAAACCTTTAACCACAAAAGAAGTTGAAAGAGGAAACTCTGTTGTGTTCTCCATCTGCTGTGTTGTCATGGTTACATGCGAAACAGGTTTTATTTAATAAATGGTTCCTTTAGTTTTAAGTAAAATATTAATCTGAAAAGCAACTATAACTGTCCGATAGATGAAGAGGAGTAGAAGTAAGAATAGAAAGAGGAAATACTTCAGTAAAGTACAAGTACCTCAAACTGTACTTGAATACACATCAATGCCTGTTTATTGACACTGGACTTCACATTTTAATTCATGTTACGCACAGAAAGAAGCGATTTGATCTGGACGGATCTGGATGAAAACGGAGTGTCATTTGCGATCTAGCTGAGCCGTCAGTGAACGTTTATGCTTGTAAAACATGAATAATGTGGGAAAAACAGGCCAGAGCTATGAGAAATGAGGCTGCTAGGGAACAGACAAACCGTTTTGTGGCCACATCTCAGTGTTTACAGGCTGCTGGCGGAGCTCCAGACCTTGAGTCGCTCTGTTGGGCTGCAGGTTCTGATTCTGTTTGTAAAATGTACTGAGACCAGAAGCATGTTTGGGTTATGGCTGAAGGTCATGATGCGTTAGAATGGGATTTAAAATTAATTTCAGATTAGTTTTTGGATGTATGTTATTGTTCTGGATGGTGATCAGGGTGTTTGATTCATCCTCCAGGCTACTTCCAGGGGTTTACCACCTTTAACTATGGAGGAGGAGGAGGAGGAGGAGGAGGAGGAGGAGGTTTCTCCACAGGATACACAGCCGGTCTGGGGGGGGGAGGAGGAGGAGGCATCAAACACGGTGAGAAAAACATGGCAGGGTTCATTTTAATGCCGAGTTCAGTCAACATTAACAGTTGTGGTCAGTCAGAGCCTGTTCATAGCTGTAGAAAACAACCCCCCCCATGACCCCCCCAGCATAATTCAGGAATCTGCTCAGATGTGGAATTGATGCTTTTATATCAACATAAAAGAAAGTTGTTAAAACACAGAAGAAAACTAACTAAACGTTGTGTTGAAGCCTCTCAAGGCGACGCGGCAGACAACAGCAATGATGACGATCCAGACCAGGACTCGGGGGCGGGGGCCGCGCTGCGGGCTGCAGGCACCGGGGGACGGGAGGGGACTGAGGAGGGAGGGGCCCCGGTGGAGCCGGAACCAGACAGAGGTACGTTACACACACGGAGAGACGAACCCCCCAGCACTGACCCTGCAAAACGGTCACAGCTCCGACCTGTGATCAGGACCAGAGGATTCGTTCACGTGCAGATTGAAACGCGTGCATGTTTGTGTGTGTTTGTGTGTGTCTCAGTGTGCGATGCAGGTGAGCGGTTGGCTCAGGTGACCAGCAGACAGCTGGAGGCGCTCTTTCAGTATTCTGTCACAGGTGATTCAGCGTACCTGCTGGCTCCACAGCGCCCCCTGATGATGGCGCAGGACGAGGACGGAGACACGTCAGTACACACACGCTAAACATGTTAAACATATTAAAACCTTCAAAGGGCCCAGGAGTTTTACCTGCTTTGATTTGATTGATTGTCATCGCACCAATTAAAGTCCTGACATTCACTCATTTCTGAGCTTTTTCCCTCCTGTTTTCTGTCTCCTCCTCTCAGGGGGCTCCACCTGGCTGTTCTCCACAGCCAGCAGGAGGCGCTGAAGTGCCTGACTCAGGTTGTCTCTGCCCTGCCGGGGGAGGAGGTGCTGAACATAAGGAACCACCTGTACCAGGTAAACTAGAACCAGAATCGGTGTAGCTGTGGCTGGTTTAGAGGAAAACACAGATTTTCAGTGTCAGAGCCAGAGGGGGGAGGTTGGGGAGGTAGCTTATATTAGGGGGGAGGAGCAGATATGATTCCCATGAAGGAGCAGGAAGTCTCCCCCCTGGGGGGAGGCAGGTAGCTTCTTATGTCCTGTTCTCCAGCTGTAACCCCCCCCCCCGCATCCCAGACTCCTTTGCACCTGGCCGTCATCACCCAGCAGAAGGAGGCGGTGGAGGCGCTGCTATTGGCTGGAGCCGACCCGGAACTGACAGATCGCCATGGCAACACGGCGCTCCACCTGGCATCCAAGCAGGAAGGAGGCGGGATGGTCCAGTTACTACTGAGACACAAAGAAATGAGAGGACTGATGGACCAGGCCAACACAGCAGGTACACACACACACACACATACACACACACACACACAACAGGATTACACAAAACCAGGATAATAATTTCCCCCCCCTCAAATACCTGTTTCACTGGTTAACAGGTCTGTGTGCAATCCACCTGGCGGTCCTGGCCAATCAGCTGTCTGCTCTCAGGGAGCTGCTGGAGGGCGGGGCCAACGTGGAGGCTCAGGAGCGCAGCTGTGGACGGACGGCCCTCCACCTCGCCACGGAGACCGACAACGTGTCGCTGGCCGGCTGCCTGCTGCTGGAGGTAGGGAGCCCTGGGAGCACTGGGAGCACTGGGAGCACACTCAGTAAGTTTCATTCATCAGACACTGAACCGAATCTAATGTGTGCGTGTATGTGTGATGTTTTTTGTCATCAGGGAAACGCCAAGGTGGACTCCTGCACCTTCAACGGCTCCACCCCTCCACAAGGTGAGCTCTGCCTCCACATCATTCACTCACACGCCGAGGTCACACTCTTCGATTCCTTAAAGAGCCAGGTTCAGTTCCTGAACATCATCTGGAAATGTTGACCTTTTGGAACGGAACCTTTAATCTGAACTGATTGGATGAAAGAACAGCAAGAGAACGATTGAGATCAGGAAACCAATTGACACAGGTTATAAAAGCGATGAATAAAACTGGGAAAATAAATATAAATCCAACAGCTTCAGAAAGACCGGACCACGTTTTCCTGCGTAAACTCTGTGTGTTCGTGCATGCTTGTTTGTGTGTGTGTACGCGCGCAGGTGACCTGGCAAGCCTGGATGTGGGGGTGAAGCAGGATGTGTGTCTTGCTCTGGAGAGTGAAGGATCCTGGGAGAATCTGGCTCACAGTCTGGGTCTCGGGATCCTGAACACGGCCTTCAGGCTCAGCCTCTCCCCCGCAAAGACACTGCTGGACAGCTACGAGGTGGCACGCACACACACACACACACACACACACGGTCTTCCCAGCTCAGTCCTGCTCTCCCGTTGACGTCTGCCTCCCTCGTCCCACTTTGACCCCCCCCTGGCTGTTTTGGTCCTGCAGGTTTCAGGTGGGACCGTCAGTGACCTGCTGGCTGGTCTCAGGTCAGCGGGACAGTGCAGAGCGCTGAGCATCCTGGAGGCGGCGCTGCGTTGCCATGACACCCAGGGAACGCAGACGGCCCTTGACACGACCGGTGAGTAGATTGCGTGATTGTTTGACCTCTCCTTGACCTCTGAACTTAGGCAGCTGGTTGAGTGTGTGGCTGTCACCGTGGCGACAGGTCGATCAGCTGTGCCTTCTCTCTGCAGGTGAGTCTCTGTGTGCCCAGGTTCAGGATCTGAAGGTGGACGTTCGGATCGACAGCGGGGTCTGTGACAGCGGGGTGGAGCTTTCCACGGCGTAATGACCTGATTGGTCCGTCTCTCGCTGGCTTCATCAGAGGAAGAACCATCGTCCATTGTTCATAGCTCCAGAGTGAGCTGTGTTCGTCATCCAGAGGAGATGCTGCTGCTGCTGCTGCTGCTGCTGCTGCTGCTGCTCCTCTTCCTCCTCCTCCTCCTCCTGTTCTTCCTGCTCCTTCTCCTCTTCATCCTCTTGTTCTTCCTCCTCGTACTCCTCCTCCTGTTCCTGCTCCTCCTCTTTGTGTCAGTTTTCAGGGCTGACAGTTTCTCATCATCAGGCTTTAATTACTTTTTAATGACAGGACCTGTTCATTTCCTGATCTCTGTCTTTACTCTGAGTTGAGACTCTGCCTGAAACAGGCCACATTCTTCTGACTGACACCCGGTGGATGTGAGCACCTCCTCATCCTCTTACTGGTGAGGAGGGTTTTCTAGAAATGACTCTGGACACAGAAACAAACCTCATCACGATGAGTCAGTCTCTCAGTAGAAAGAGTTTTCCAATCATGATTTATAGTTTTTTGTTTTCCTCAGACAAAGAACTTAGTCCCCATTGGTTCATTTTACTTTTACCTGAACACATCAACCAATAGATGAGAACCTTTAATATTTCCACATGCTGTCAATAACTTTATGGTTATTACACCATTAACTGCTTATTGTGTGATCTAGTCTTTCAGTCACCATCCAGGGATTAATTTTACGTATAACAACTTATTATTTTAAACTGCGGCCACTTTTATTATGACCAGAGAATAAGGAAAAGCGTAGAAGGTCCCTTTAAAAGTCAATGTGTGTAACTTCCTCCACCTTCCTTCGTGAAGTATGAAAGCAGGAAGTCACCGACTAAAATGTCAACAGCTGATTCCTGCTTCACAGAGAACGTGAATGTTTAACAGCCCACACTACACTCCTCCGGTCTGGGCCAAGAATCTGAGTCTGGTTCGGGTCTGCTGTTGGTTTAAAGGAGCAGTTCACCGAAAACTCGACCCCTGTCTCTGTCCTGTCTCAGAGTCCTGTCGTGACTCTGTCCTGAAGTAAACACCGATCTACAGACGTCGTGTGCTAGAAAAAGAAAAACTTTGATGCTTTTTGATTTTGACCCTCGTTCTGAGTCTTGCTGTGCTGCCTGGTGGGTATAGGAATTTCGTGGTCCCTGGGTCCTGGGGTCCGGGGGACGCCAGTCAGCAGTGAAGCTTTGTTTCTGTTCAGACACCTGACAACCTCCGGGGGCATCGGTGCTATCGATACTGAAATGATTGTAAAGAGGCTGATTTGCCTTAAAGGATCAGTCCAGATATTTTCTAACGATTTAATACGATACATGTGCACAGGATTATATTATATTAATAATATTGAAAACATCTGAAATTTTCCTTCAAGAGCGCATGTTAAATGCTTTTCTTAAAAAACAAAACCTTTTTTTTATGTTAATTATAAGAGCCATTTCTTTTCTGCTCCTGTGTCTCAACCACTGAAAACTTTAAGAAAACTGCAAATCACAGTTTTGAAAACCATAAACTGCTTCAACAATATGAACTTAATGGACTAGTTTTGTCTTCTCATCTGACTCAGAAGCTGGAAACTGTTGGTCTGGCTCACATGATCCAAGGCATTGTGGGAAATGTAGTCCAGAGCTGTGGCGTTTGTATTGTCTTAGTGTGAATCCGGAGCTTGTTTCTGACCTGACAGACGATATTTATATCTCCGCCGGCACTGTACAGTTCAACATGAGCTTTTAACTGGTTGTTATTTTTTAAATAAAATTTGTTTTTTTATATATATGTTTGAGTCAGTTGTATCCATGTTCAGGGTTGAATTATATAATCACACTTTTTAAATCAAAATATGAATAACAAGTTAGTAAATTAGTACGACTTTGATCTTAATATTGACTCATTCGAAAGCCTGATTCTTTGTCTTACACACTCAACCTGGAGAACTATAAAGCCTGTTCTATTTGTTACAGTGAACCTTGCTCCTGGACCATACTCTGAATTTGTACCTGAATTCTCAAGAGTTTTTATCAACCTTAGTTATTAGTACAGACAAAATAGTTATTGTAGGCAATTTCAATATTCATGTGGACGTTGATAGTGATGCCTCAGCACTGTGTTTATCTCACTCTTAGACTCAGTCGGCTTTGCCCAGAAGGTAAATAAAGCCACTCATTGTTTTAACAATACACTCAACCTTGTTTTGACCAGTGGCATAGAAATTGAACAATTAATCGTCTCTCCATAGAATCCTCTTCTCTTGGACCATTGTGCAAAAATGTCTTTACTAGACGTCTATCTGATAGAGCTGTAGCTGAATTTAAAGAAGTGATTCCATCAGTGCTGAATTCACTGCCATATCACAATTTAACAGAGTATGCTAACCTTAGCTCCTCCCACACTGACCAGCTTGTTGACAGCACTTCAGACTCAATGAGAACAACACTTGACTCTATCGCCCCTCAAAAAAAGAAGATAAAACAAAGGAGGTTTAACTCCCAAACTCGCATATTAAAGCAAACAACACGAAAACTTGAAAGGATATGACGCTCAACTAAACTGGAACAATCCCACTTAGCCTGACATGACAGTCTTAAATCTACAAGAACGTCCAGTGTGGTGCCAGAGCAGCTTATTACTCATCTGCAGTAGAGGAAAATAAAAACAACCCTTGGTTTCTTTTCAACACTGTAGCCAGGCTGACTTGAGTCACAGTTCGATTGATCCATGTATTCCTGTAGCTCTCAGTAGTGATGAGTTCATGTGCTTCTTTAATGATAAAATTCTATTAGTGACAGAATTCACCTCCTTCTGCCCTTAACCGGCATAGGAACATTAGAGACGGCCATAAAACCCGATATATACTTAGACGGTTTCTCTCCTATTAACCTTCACAAACTAACTTCAATGATCTCTTAAACCATCAGCCTGTCTCCTAGACCTCATCCGAACAAGGCTGCTTGAGGAAGTTTTACCCTTAGCACTTCTGTATTAGAAATAATCAATCTGTCCCTATTATCAGGCTATGTACCCCAGGCTTTTAAAATAGCTGTAAATAAACCTTTTCTTAAAAAGCCTGCCCTCGATCCAGATGTTTTATCCAACTATAGACCCATATCTAACCATCCCTTTCTCTCTAAGATCCTTGGGAAAGCTGTCGCCAACCAGCTGGGCGACTTTTTACATAATAGTTTGAGGATTTTCAGACAGGATATAGAGGCATCATAGCACTTAGACAGCTCTGGTGAAGCTTACGAATGATCTAGTAACCGCATCAGATAAAGGACTTGTCTCTGTACTTGTTCTGTTAGATCTTAGTGCTGCATTTGACACTATTGACCATCACATCCTATTGCAGAGACTGCAGCATTTTATTGGCATCAAAGGATTCGCTCTTAGCTGGTTTAAGTCCTGCTTATCAGATCAATTTCAATTCGTGCACATTAACAATGAATCCTCCATATACTCAAAAGTTAGTCATGGAGTTCCACAAGGTTAGGTGCTTGGACCAGTTCTATTCACCATATATATGCTTCCCTTAGGCAATATTATCAGGAAACATTCCGAAACCTCCATTGTTATGCAGATGACACCCAATTGTACCTGTCTGGATCCATGGTTTTAGAACCATCTACTGTCCCATGAGTCTCATCATCATCCACTGCTTTAATAATTATGATACTACTGTTACTGTTTCATTTAGTTCTGTTAGTAATATTATCAGCCCTGTTAGCATGACTTTAGTATATATAGCTATTAGTCCCATTATTATGCTATGCTCTTTCCTCCCTCCTGCCCCCCCATCTCTCACTCTACTCAACCCAGCTGGTCGAGGCAGACCCCCCCCCCCCCACCTTGGTCAGAACGACAGACAGGAGGAGGAGAGACAGCAAGACCACACCTGGAGGCCAGGTTCACCTATCACCTGGCCGTTCCCACCATTCCCAACTCCGTCGTCCTCGGATCCAGGCTGAGCACGGACACAAGGTGGAGGCGGGAAGTCCAGATCAGGAGCTCACCTGCTGCAGGTTCTCAGACTAGTTGGGATCTGGGGTCAAAGCGCCATCTGCTGGTCTTCACTGATCTAGAGTAGCACCGTGGTTGGTCAGGAAGACACAAGACCATATGGACTAAAGACCACGAGAACATGTTTAGACAGCAACTACAGTTAATTCTCACTGTAAAAAAGTATTTAATACCTCCTTAAAAAAATACAAAAGTACAGGGTTAAAGGGCTGATACACCAATATTCATCATCAATCATTACTATTATCATCATCATCATCACCAGTCACCAGATTAAGTTTAGTACTAAAAACAGTGTAAAGTACAAATCCTGGTTCCAGAGGCCCCTGTAGGATCCAGTTCTCAGCCACTATCAGTTACAAGATCCACTTGTTGTCTCAGGAGCTTTCAACCACATCTCATTAACTTCCTCTGCAGATAGCAGTGGTCAGTCCTAATGGAGGAAGGCCATGAGCTATGGCTGAAAGCTCCAGAAACAATGAGTAGAATATCTTGAATCTTCTGTTGAGGATTTTTTTTTCTCCCAGGATGACAATCAAACCTTCCAAGAATTCTGAGTCGGGAACATTTGCCCTTCCCTCATTCTCCAGGCCTGGAAAAGTAAGTCACAAACTCCCCAGGCCTGGAGCAGAGACCAGGACACGAGCAGGGCAGACTGAGACTTGCGACTTGCGCCGAGCAGTGGAGAATAAAAACATAGCAACACAAAAAGTGCAATTTGTTCAACTTTATTGAGAAAAGAACATCAGAGAGCTATTAGTTGATCGATCAGCCGTCGAGAGCTTTGAGTTTCGTCTTCAGTGCAAAAAGAGAACAGTGTTGTGGATGACGGATGAACTAACGGCTCTTTGCTAAAAACAAAACCTCAAAAACAGAAAAACACAACAACAGAATCAACCCAGAAAAGCTGTCGTCTCTTTTTTTAAAAGCGGACGAATCTGTTCTCAGCAGCACATGAACCAATCACTGACATGCATTAAATTATTATTATATATTCCTTTACTTTAACAGTTCTCTCTTCAGGCGGGTTTTACAGTGAGTCCACTCTGGTTTGTGGGTTTTGTTTTTCAGTTGGCACATTCACAGCTCAAGTCCTCAGCCCTTCACTTGTGTTTTTAGAAAGCAGAGAAAAGGGCAAATGAAGGATTTAAAAGCGTTAAAATGGTGGATGGGGACAAAATAATGTGAACAAATTGCTGTTATGGTCTGATGTGTGTGTGTGTGTGTGTGTGTGTGTGTGTGTGTGTGTGTGTGTGTTGGGGGGGGGGGGTGGCCACATGAGAAAATCAAACAGTTTATTCCAGCAGTGAGAAGGGGGAGGAGGATCACATGGCGTATTTCTGAGTCCAGTCCTGAGCTGTCTTGTTGTACCTGCAGATTCAAACACACAGGTCAGGACCATGGGGGTTAACGGCCTGCAGGGACGATGCCATGCCCGAAAACAAACACAAAAACAAAAACACACACACACACACACACACACAGACAGAGACACACACACACACACACACACACACTATACAGTCCAGACTAAAAGTATGCGAACAGTCCACGTTTTCTTCCTCAGGTTCTTAGCTTCAGGTCATTCACTCTGTCCTTTAATGTAGTTTCCATTTTGTCATTTCTGATTTAATGACCTGAAGCTCGGAGCCTGAGGACAAAACGAGAGGGACTGTCCACATACTTATGGTCTGGACTGTAGATACAAAAACCTCCCAAGAAAACAGACATCAATGCTTTTAGATCAGAGTCTTTCAGTGGAACTCGTTTCTACGGACGTCATCTCCTGCTCGAGTTTGACACAGTTTGTTTTCTGTAGTTTAACATGATGCAGACAGTTTTTATTCAGCTTTAAAAGAGCCAAAGAGACAAACACACAAAAAAGGGGACTGGGACCGAGACTGAGACTGAGACCGATAATATGTAAAATCCAATGTTTCCGTCTGGTCTGTTCCTGACTGAAGCTGTAACTCTATTCTCAGTCAGTTCAACAGGCTCCTCAGTCTGAGCAGAGGCTCATGTCAACACATGTGTTAGTAACCAGACTCAGGTTCTGTCTGATCCTGATAGAACCGGAACGTCTCCAGGAGTTTTCCCTGCCTGACAAATATTCCACTCGTTTTTAATGTTGCTGCATGCAGGTGAAACTTTGGGATCATGCTTCGCGTCAACGTGCTCAAAGTCGGACACAACATTTTCCTGACATAAGCCTTGGGAACCAACCAGGACTCAGCAGGCGGCTCAGGTGAGTACCTGTGCTCAGCTCCGCCCCTCACAGCATGGCATACTTCTCTGTCCACTCCCTGGCTAGTTTGTTATACCTGAGACCAACCAGTGAGACACTCAGGTTAAACACCCCCACAGATTCCAACGGGTTTTAATCTGCAGGTTTCCGATTCAGGGTCAGTTATGAGGGAGCTAAACAGCAGCCTCCAGAGAAACAGTAGAAATTTTACATATTTGAAACGTTCATCCTGTTGATTCAGAGAATCTTGTTCCTGTTGATGGTCTAAGATTTGAGTCCAGACCTCCAGAGTTCCAATGACTGACCAGCTTAAAACCAAACCATTGCTCGTCATTTCAAACGTTTATCTCCAGAGCCATTGTTGTTTACTATCGTCTCTGCTCTGGCACTGAACAGAACTAAGGTTTAAACCGAACCTGATCCAGGAACAAAACCTGCCTCACATCTCTGCCTCAGTAACTTCAGACCATGCTCAGTAACTGTCCTCTGTTGTCAGAGAGCAGACTACCCTGTATGTATATAAAAAAGGTTAAATACATTAATTTAAGTTTAGAGTCAGGGAAAATGAGACTTTGCTGGTCTTTCTTATGATGTAGCTCTGCCTATAATTCCTGTATTTTATCAGTTTCCCCATACAATCTGTTTAATAGGTGGTAGTTCAGGTCATGATGTAGATTTTGTTTTACAAGTGTGGACTCACCTCGCAGTGCAGAGTCCTGCACCAGGTTAGGTACAAAACTATGTCCAACAGGTAAAACTGTTTGATGCTTATATAAATTCAAAACTGAAAACAAACTAAATACAGTGGCTGGAATAAACACGAGCGCAAACAAAAACCTTCATCGGCCCCTCCCTCGATTAGAGGTAGAGGTCAGGTTGCTGGATTTATATTTGTGGGGGGACTCACCTTACAGGGTCTGTTTTGTAGATGCGGGCGATCTCTGGCACTAGCGGGTCGTCTGGGTTTGGGTCACATAACAGAGAACAAATGGACAAAAGGACTGTGGAGAGGAAACCAGCAGGTCAGTGTGGTCTGATGAGAGGAGTCTGTGCCAGAGACACTACAGCAAAATATCATCTTCAACTTCACGAGTGCAACTAATACAACAGACATCAACCTGTGAACAGATATAACCACTGTAACACAATGTTTTAATTTTCCACCTTTGGCAAGTCAACAGATGGAAATAAGCAGGTTTCAGATGATGAGGTTTAAAGACAGCAGCTTTGTTAAAAAAAATCTGCAGCTTATAAAAACACTGAATTTCAGGTATTATAACTTTATTCATATAAAAAAAACCCAAACCTTTAACTATAAGTATGTTTTTCTGACTGACTCCGCTTCAAAGACCCTGTTGGATATTTTCCAGAAACATTAAGAGCCAAAAATTAACCTGAACAAATGAAGAACAAACAACAGGAGTGAAAATGACCAGTGTTGTTTTTTCTCTTCTTTTTCTCTTTCCCTGCACATTTAGACTGTAAATGTGTGAAGTAGTGATGGATTTACAGCATCAAACAGCATCACCTACTGGTGATAATCTGATGGTGAAAATTTTTGCAGAACTTTAAGGTCAAATACTGTCAAGAACTTTCTAAGGTGGAATTTCACCTTCAGTTCTTACGCAGCTTAAAGTCTGAGTGAGATCATGTAACCTTTACAATGACATGAACATTTGAACTGACAGAAAGAGAAACAGTTAAAGTGAACTTTCCCCAAAAACAGAGAAATGAGGATGACTTTGTTTTCAGATTGAAAATCAACATCTGAAAAAAGAGCAGCTTTAAAGCAGCAACATTACTTTTTACTTCCAGTTTATTCACATGATAGGAAGGAGGTCTCTTACCTTTAGAGATTGTTAATGCTGGAGACCACTGCGATCTCAATATATCCAAGCAGATGCTGCCGTTACTGTTAATATTTGGGTGATAAATTCTGGTTGTGAAGGCGACCTGACGGAAAAGACCGGAGAAACACCCTGAATCACCTGAACAGATCAGGGTCCATCAGAAACAGGAACAGTTCTCGTTGTTCTTGACAAAACAATTTAAAAAAAACCCAAAATAATAACAACCTAAATCTTGGAACCTGTTGCTGGTAACAGAAGCAGGTTCTTAGATTTTTCAGCTCTTTTAAGTGGCTGAGCTCAACCTGTGTCCCCCAACAAACGTTTCCTCAGTTTTCTAGACAACATTTACAGTTTTTTTGGCAGGTAGACCCCTTAACACCCCCCCCCAACACGCTGTATCCAAAATAACGAGGTTACTTTTCTGATCACAGTCGTGAAACTGATCTCCCCTGAAAGAAAACTTTAAATTTTACAACCAAAAACTCACAATGAGCAGAATCAGTTTTTCAGCTTGGTCTGTTTTGTTTGGCACAAAAAGAGAATGGATCCTAAAAGACTTTGCACAGACAGAAAAAACAGCTCTGGGCCTGGACCAATGTCTCTGCGGCCTCCTGAACAAAGTCTCAAACATCGGAGAGAGGAGGCGTTTACTGACCTTGGGTGGTTTGAAGGGATAATCTGTAGGGAAATGGATAGTCAGGAAAAATACCCCACCCTGGTAGGGGCTGTCAGGCTGCAGCAGGAAGACAAGGACAGAACACAGGTTACACGTCGTTACATTGTCACCGAGGGACTATGGTGTGATAACGTGGAACATGGCTGCTCTCTGCCTTCTCACCTCCTGTTTGCACCAGAAAGTTATTCTAAACAAGCTAACTTGAAAATTTAGGTTTAATTTTTTCTCTATAGACACAGAGTTTAACGATGTGACTTTATGTCTGAATTAGGGATGTAAATGATTAAACGATTATTCATCGAGTTGCGTTAATAATTTAATATCAATGAAAAGTATTATTAACAGGCACAGAAGACAAGGACGCACTCTGTAACAGTCAGAAATGTTCTGCAGTTTCCTGTGGTTCTTGCTTTACTCTTAGTTCAGTGAGATGGACTTGCACTTGTTTTCTGAGAGGTCATAAAAAAATGCACCTCCTCACCATCCCAGGAAGTTGTAAGTGTCCCTGTGGCTTCCTGTGCCTACATCGGCCGTTGTATCGATGAACACAGTGGCGTGAGGCTGCTGTCTGGTTTAGCTCAGGCTAACACTAACGCAAGACCAGACCGGGTCAAGCTCCACGTTAATGACACTTGGCCAGGTGTTTCCAGCAGCTGTGCTGATGTTCGCTACAGTGAATGACATACAGGTGGCCCCCATCACATAGCCGAGGTTTGCGTATCATCTCAAATAAAACCAGTGTGGGGAGACTGGGGGCCCCTTTCCCAGTGATTCCACTGCTGAAGGCTACAGACCCTCTGATGGAGGAGAAGCAGGTCAGACTTTATTTAACCATCAGATGCATCCAACGTGTAGAGTCCCAACTAATGGATGTTTCTCCAGTGAGGTCTGGTCACTTTCTAATACTCTGGATGTTTTCTGGCCTATGAACAGACACAGACGATGGAGAAGCTCCACAGTTTCAATCAAGTCTCTTTGTGTTGTTTACTTTATAATTCTAGTAACTTGGTATTTACTTGATCTGTTCTTTAATTTTCATGATGTTCTCCGATTCTGCATCAAACACATTAAAACTACTGTATTTTTCATGAACTTAACGATTTACCGACTATTAATTAAGGAAATTGATTATAATTTGTGTCCCCAGTTGAGATCCTCTGTATTGATGACACCTCAGAGTCTCAGTTAACAACATCTACATTAAAACATTTTCAAATTAGAGGAATATTAAGATACACACTGAGATGACAGCAGCCTGAAATATAATAAAATTTACAATCGGAAAATTTTAACTTTTCATTTTTTGTAACTTTTATAGTCTAGTTTATGTAATCACACAAGGTCACACACAGGCAACAGATCAGCTTGTAACAATATCTGGAAACTTCTAGAGCAGGTTTTAGCTTCTTGTCAATGAAAACATCTGGCAGCACCGACGTGAAGTTATATTTTACTCAAGTAGACGAGGACTAAGTTCATCATCCATAAATGTGAAAACTCGGCAGAACCTGAACCTGCTGTTACAATAAAACAAAGCATCACTCTTGGAAAGACTGAGCCTGATGAACTTTGGTCTGAAGATGAGGAGTTTATAAACCATGGTTCATCCTGTTCTCGACCAGCAGATGGAAGACGATGATGAAAGATGACAAAGTTGGTTTCTATTTGTTTGTGGTTTTTGTATCTTAAACTAGGTTGAGCAGAATTAGGTCTGGATTTAATTATTTTGTGTTTTTTTTTAAATAAATTGTTATTGAAAAAAAGTTTACAGTTATTTCATGTTCACTTTACTCTAGAGATGGTGAAAGCTAAATATTAGTGGCATATTAAAAAAATAAAACTTTCCTATTCACATTTTTGAATTTGTAAGATTAAACTGATTAAACGGCTACTGCATCGATATTAGCCACATTAGATGGACAATTATTTGTTATCATTATCGACACTGAAGTACCATATTGGTGCATCTTTAACAATAATCATTTATTTAATCAATGACCTGGTTCGTGTGGTTCATGAACAAACACTGAAACTGTGTCTACGTTGATTCGACAAAAACATTGACGCTGCAGCAGGTTCATACTCACAGGCCCCATAATAGTAGCTTGCCAATGAAACACTGGAACAAGGAGGAAAAAAAAGGGTCAATGAGGCACATTTCCTGAGTCAGTACAAAAAACACAAAGTGACAGGAAAGCTGAGTGTGTGTGTGTGTGTAAAGAAAACAGAGGATAATCTCACTGTCTTCACCGACAGGCCCGGCCGAGCACTGAGCTGGAGGATCTCTGGACAGATCGGTTAGCTCCTGGAGGTGAGAGAAGAGAAAAAAGTGAGGCAGTGAGAAATAAAAGAGAAAGACACACTTCACCACAAAAACCACAGAAGTACCAGCGTGACATAAATATGTGGATCAGTTCCACCCTGATTGCATCAGATCTATTGTAACGTTTGTCATTTTGGTAACAGAAATATATCAGAGCAACGTTTATGGCCACAAACATCTTGGTCACACCTGGGGCACTTGCACGGTAAAATTTCTTAGTTTTCTTTGTTTTTTTTAACGTGAAATAGCAGCTTGTTTATCAGGTACACAACAGCCAATGAACAACTCCAGAATTATTTATTACTGACACAATCAGAGATTCAAAGAAACTGGATCCGAGAACTTTCACCAAACCTCACAAGCAGCAGCAGGAAGAAAAAAAAAATTCACAGATTATTTGTGTCAGGTTTGTTCTGCTGCCATTGTGGTTTTGTATTTTCATATTCTGGTCTGTTTCCTGTTCGAAATCATTAGCAGCATTGTGTCACAAACACACGAACAAACAAAGCTGCTTCCTCCAGCCGCACTGGGGAGGGAAGCAGGGGAACGGTAAACCGCCACAGTCCTCCATCCGCTGCAGAATCACCTTCTCTCAGCTGTCAGCTGGGATGAAGGATCTTCAGAGGAATAATAAATAAAGAAATACAGTATAGAACAGTCCCCTAGTAAATCCCATAATAATCTTACAAGTGCATGCGCAGAATTCAGCTGTTAACTTTATATCAAGGACGTGTCATCAGAAAGTTCAGATCCTGAAATGTGAGCTTTGCTGTTTGTGAATGACGACGATCGTTGACTGTTGTGTTAAAGCTCCACACGCAAGGAAGACACATTGTCTACCAGCAACTTCAACCACAGAACCCAAAGTTTTAAACTTTATCATAAAACATAAGTTTATTTTTATCCTGTTTTCTCTTTCATACCCAGTTGTAACCAAGGTGAAGGGTTGACAACATCTCATTACAATTTTTTTCTAAATGCAACTAACAATTACTTTCATTATTTATTCATTTAGATCCAACTGCAGCCCCGACCATCAAAAATCTAGAAACTAAAGCACAGTGAGCATAAACTACATGCACAATGATGCAACAAGTAAAAAATCTGCATAATCAGGATCAGTGTTAAATTCTGGATCAATAATTTGATTGATAAAATGTTAGGGAAAAAAAAAAAGGGTCCATATGAAACAGAGACCAGCGGCAATTCTGAGACAATGAGGAAACTGACACCAGAGATTCCTAACTGCTTTTTACTTCGGGTACTGAAATACTTGCTTTCTTCTCTGTAATTCGACTTATTGCCTTAGAACTATTTTAAAAATGGACACATCCAGACCAAGCTGTTTATAAATGGAAATTGTTGAGTAATTACTATTAATAGTATTGAAGTCATAACAGCCTTATAAAGGAATAGAGCGACATCATATCTGGTCCTAACTTGAATCTTACTTCTTTTTCACTATATAGAAAACATGGCAGCATAAACCCAGAGTCGTATCTGTGTTTGATCTTCTCTCTGCTGTACAACGACAGCTGGAGTCAGACAGACGTGTCAACTGGAGGCTGAATGTGAGAAAGCTGCAGCCAGCCTCAACTAAAACCGCTGCTAAATTTAGGTACCCATTTCACCCCAGTCGGTCTCCGCAAATTTTGAATATCCTAATTGATTAACGGACGTTTTAACTAATGAAATCAGCGACTAAAATCAGTTCATGGTGAGGAAGAAAAACTAAACGCAGCTAAAACTCCTGCTGAAGTCAACCAGCTCAGCAGATGTCAGGAGCCCCCACCTCATGTTTTTACTCTACAGAACTTAATTTTTTATTGTGGTTAAACTTTCTTTAAATCACAGTTACATAGATTATAATGTAAACTAATGTGTTATATTGATTTCAATATTAACAGTGTTCAGATAAATCTTTGTTTTACATTTTTCTTTCCAGTCTGAAAACGTGAAACCTCTCTTTTTGACTGACTCTCTGGTCACTGCTAAGCCTCTTTACAGCAGATTATTCTATTTTCTTTGGCTGATAATGGTTTAACTTTTCTGTGGGGAATAACAATCAGCTGACTCCTCAAATTATTGATCAAGACAAACACTTATTTAGTCAATTTTGGTGAGTGATGAATTATTTCTGAAGCCTGTCAATTAGAGGATTCTCTGATTTGTTCTGTTCTACATTAGGTCAAAGACCATAGATTTTTTGTTTGTGTGTTTGTTGTTGGCTCCGAATTTGCTGCTTTCTGCAGATTGAGAACTTGTGGGACCCTTTGGATCACACAATCAGTCCTACATGTGTCCAGCTCATGATCATTACTGGGGGGCGTAACTAGGGAGTTTTCTCCTGTCACCGGCTGCACTGACAGTGGATCTGACAGGACATAAACACAACATACATGCAGAGATTTCTGCCACAGCTGAACTGAGGGCTAATGATGATGATGCTGCTGCTGTCTGAGGAAGAGCACCGAGCTGCTCCACTGACCCCGGTTTTTCTTCTGCAGACAACACTGACCTCAGGTCTGCTGCTGTGAGCCGACAGACTCTGGCCTTTGATTGACCGAGTGGTATCAAGTTAGACTGGGTGAGGTGTCAATGACCAGGACTCTGGACAAAAAACGGTCAGAAGTGGAACTGAGAGGATATTTGCAGATGTGATTTATGTAAGAAAAACAAAGAGATCATCAAGACCTCATATGAAACCAGTACAGAGGTTTTGCTTGGATTAATGGATGTTTTACTATTGCCTGTTGAAATTTCCCGCAGTCAAAGGTTTATCTATTTCAATAGCTTGTTTTTATTCCACCAACAGTCCAAATCCTCTAAATGTATCAAATCCTGACAAGCGAGAAGTCGTATTTGTTTCACTATTTTAGCTTTAAAAAATTACAGAAAGTTATTTTATGATCGAAATATAACTCAGCTAATTAATAAATCAACTGATCGTGTTATCTCTGCTCTGTAAAAACACTGTATAATCACCAGAGTTTTACTTCTTCCCTTTTCCTGACTGCAGCACATCAGTCTCATTTATATCTGTTAATCTTTATTCATATCACATCAATAATTCAGGCTGATCCACTTAAAAGTTTGGAATCAGGACTTTCGGTTTTCAGATGAGGTAGCTCCTGGAAAATAAGCCTTGTCAGATTCAGTGTCTGCAGCTGTAACTTCAATGCTTCAAACATTTAACCAACATTCGGGTGAATATAAGGATCTGAGGCGGCTCAAAATACCAGATATTTTACCTGCTTCAGGTCCTTTAAAACAACCATTTGACTTTGATTCTTTCAGCCAAAATCAATGTAGAGCTGAAATGATTAATTGATTAATCAGCAAGTTGATCGACAGAGAGGTGATCATCGTTTAATTCATTCTTGCCAAACATTTCCAGGTTCCAGTTGAGATGATTTCCAGGAAATTATAATTGACTTTTTTTCTGTTTTCCCTTATTCAGAAATGGAAATGAAATTGATCATCAATGAATTCTTTCAGTCTTTTCTCTGATTTGCTGCTTTTCTTGGTTTTATTTCTCAGTAAACTGAATCTCTTTGGGTTTTGTGCTGTTGGTCAGACAAAACAAGACATCGGAGGATGTCATCTTGGACATTTTCTGCTTTTTTGACATTTTATAAACCGAATTTTTGATTTGGAAAACAGTTACGAGGTTAGATCAATGAGACGATACCTGTAACTCCTGCCAAACCATACTGCAAAAACAGACATTTATTTTGAAGGCCTGACTTCTACCTGAAACGGCCACAGCTCGGTGGTGAAGCTGAAGTTTTACCTTCTGTGTGAATTCAGCATTGAAAACACACTGAGACACACAGACCAGTATTGATGTGTAAGCAGCAGGTCTATTTTTACCCTGAGAAGAGTAGCAGAGTCGAGAGGCCAGATCAGGATATAGCCGCAGGAGGAGAAAACACATGGCTGCTTATAGGACGAGGGTTGGGGGGGGGGGGCTTGTATTTCCAGCCTGCGGGTCTCCCCCAGGCCAAACTGACGGTGTGCGTTGGTATTTGACACACACGCCCGACACACACGGCTCATCTTTCAGGTCTCACACAGTTTGGGAGGCGAGAAATCAGTCAAGTAGCAGCGAAGCTTTTTAAGATCCGGCCGGTCAGGAATTCAGACCCTGGCTGTGACAGAAGCAGCTGTGAGAGCAGATTTTACTCTGGTTAAACAGCACACACACCATGACACTGGGATCTTTATAATAAATCACTGGGATTTTAGTCCATTCGCAGGAAATTAAAAGTCATATCTAAATAAATACATCCACCTGAGAAACCCTCAGATCCAGTGGTGCCTTTTTTGACCTCTCAGTACACAGCAGGGCCTCTCAATCTCACTCTGCCACACTCCTGTCAGCCCCCCCCCCCCACACACACACACACACACACACATTTAACTAATATAGGGGAGGTACATGGGGTCAAACGACAGCATTTCTTTCAAAAAAATATAAAGAGGAACATGAACTGATTTCTTTCTTTTTAAAGCTGTAACAATCAGTCGATTGAAGGAAAATTAATCTGAAACTATTTTGATAACTGAACAATCTTTTAAGTAATTTTATGCAAAAATGTGAAATATTTCTGTTTTTAACTCGTCTAATGTGAGATTTGCTCTTCTTTGTCACACATGATGATAAAGGAATGAAATGATAAAGTGATTATCTCTGGATTCTGGACAGCTGGTCAAACGAGACAAGACAGATCTGAAGGGACACTGTAATGTAGTTTTTTCTCTATATCCCAGCATTTGGTCAAGAAGACCATTAAAACATTAACACATTTGAGCAGCCCAGAACGTTTTCACACTCTTGTCTGTTTTATTGAAGTTACCAGAGCTTTTAGACACTGAAACTGAATCAGACAGTAAAACAGGTTTTATTGTGTTGAATTGACTTTGTTTACCTGAGCAGACCACTGGTATACATATTAATGTGGGTGAAGCCCAATCAGCAAACAGTTTTAAAGAGAAGATAAAACATACCTGTTAAAGGGCCCTTCTTGCTCAGAACTGTTGTTTGACTTCATGCGCCACTTTATCTCTATTACACCTTTGTCTTGCAATTTAACCGTTTGAATTAATTTCATTATGATTTGATAAAAACTTTATACACTCAAACTTCGTACCAGACCACAAAACTTTTCAACTCTCACTGAATTTTGTCTACAAAAAAATTCAGTTCAAGTTTTATTGCTACCAGACTGTACAGAGAACAACTGAAAGCATCTAAATGGTTCAGCAAGGGAAATAGTTTCACCTGCCCTGCCATTATACTTAACCTTTCGCTAAAATATCAGTCTAAAAGAGCTACTCCATCCATTCACAATATTCAATTTTTACATTAACTGATTAATAAGCTGGTTTATAAAATGTCTCAAAACAGTGAAAAGTTCCAGTCACAGTCCCAGCTGATGTCTTAAGCATCTTGTTTTGTCTGATCAACTTTGTCAGATTTTTTTGTCTGTCGCCTAATTGATGAGTCACCTTTATCTTTACAGCTTAAATGGCTTTTTCACATTTTCTTCAGTTGTTTTGCTCGATGAAAACCAGCCTCTGATGTAAAAATTTCGCTCAATCAAAAAGTACAACACTACAGAGTAAACAACAATACAGTAAAAAAATACGATGACACATTCATAAAACTGCAGCGATTGGTCGATTAATCAATGAGTCCAATGAAAGAAAATCATCCTGCAACTATTTAGATGATCAGTTATTTGTTTCAGTCATTTTTCAAGCAGAAATGTAAAACATTTGCTGGTTCCTGATTCTCAGATTTTAATCTTTTCCTTGTTACATATGATATTAAATGAAGTATGTTTGGGTTTTAGACTATTCGTCTGAAAAATTAATTTAAGAACGTCACCTTGGAAAAAGTTGTTATGGCTGTTCTTCACTACTTTTTCACATTAACTACACTAAACAAATAATCAGCTGATTAATCGATAAGGAAAACAGTGATATTCTGGATAATGTCTGGGGAGGATGTCCACTCGTTGACTGATTATGAAAGACATTGTTAACTCAGACAAATTAAAAAATAAAATGTTAAAGAGGGGTCACCAGATGTACTTTGCTGATAGTTAATTTACCCCCCCTCCCAAGTTAAGTCTATGTGTGGGAAAAACTGACTGTAAACGGTATTCAGCAAAGTAAAGTATCTAACAAAAGGTTTCTGCAGCGTTCACCAAATTAAATTCAAGAATTTTTAAGACCTTAATGCCACACAGAATAACAGTTAATACCTGGACCCATGTATGGATTACTGAACAGGCCTACGGGACCCCAGGGATCAGGGGGCCACGGGGCCACAGCCTCTGTATGAGGTGACTGTCAATATATCTTGTCCAAAAGTCCCAGGGTTCGGTTAAAAAGACCACAAAGATATGCAAAACCACCACGGATAGACTTGGAACAGTCACACAGAGACACAAAACCTGTACACAGGACCGGGATCCAGTACAGGAGGGGTGTCCATGGTGAGGGCCCCCCCTCGTCTCATAATCCGTCCGTGCCTGGACACGGATGCCTGTCACGGTTTGTAACAACCATGAAAAACAGTTAAGACCTTCTGGAATTGAAAATAAGACTATTATTACGCTTTTATGATTTTTATTTTTTTTTATTTTTGAGGGAACTGAATTCGATGCTTTTCAAGCCCTTTAACAGTATTGTTTTGATACCGGTCGCGACGTGTCACTGAGACCGGTTAAAATGACTATAGTAATAAACACATATAATAAGTATATAAAAGTTTATTGACTGTGAATTAGAAACAGAAGCTTCAGGCTGAGGATGAATTTGACAGAAAGCCTGTGTCAGTGAACAACTTCAGGTTAAACGCAGAGTTGTTTTAATGACAATGAGTGCGATATAAACAGAAGGTCTGAGTGTAAAGGCCTGTCAGAGACTGAAGCTAAAGCTAACACCAGGTCACTCAACTCAACCATTGTTAGATCCGAAGCCTTACACGCCGCCGCGGGGGGTGGGTGGGAAGAGCTATCTGCCTAAACCTCCCTTAAGTACCGCCCGGTGCATGTAAACAAAACACGCAGGTAACATCCTAAACGTCCCTTTACAGCTGCAGCGCAAACCGAACCCCAGCCGGTAATCTGACGATTTTGTGTCAGACGTGTCACCGACGAGCAGCTGTGGAGACCGAGCTAACGGTGCTAGCTACAAGCTAACAGCACACAAACATTAGCTGAAAGCTATGCTGGTTCTGACCAAAGGTTGAAAATGGTCGTCTGTTACCTTGGAAATTCGTTTTAAAGCCATTGTGTCTGGTGAAGGGACCGGCTGTCGAGTAGGAAGTGAAGAAGGAGGAGAAGGAGGAGGAGGAGGAGGAGGAGGAGGAGGAGGAGGGCAGGCCAGCTAGGTGACGCTAACTCACTAGCATCTAGGACTTTGCTAGCTTTCGTGGCGCTAAGCTAGCTAGCTAGGCTATACATACGCCGTTAAACTACAGCCGTTTTCCTTAAAATCTCGTCTTTTACACCGGAGCTCGGCTCAGCCAGGAAACTGACTCTCCACCACGTCAGCCCCGACTTCAGGCTGCCACTCAAATAACGGAGCGACCGACCGCAGCGGCTCAAAATGTCTTCCGTTACACACAGCTGTCAGGGCACCGGGAGCAGGAGGTCTCACTTTGACTCTGTTTCTGGACACCGAAAAACGACACCCAGCAACATGGAGGCAGCACGACCGGTCCAACCTGCCGAGGGGCCCCGGGGCTGGCACTTGTTCCTGGGCCCCGTTCACCCCCACTGTATATGTCAGTTTCACCATGTCCCCAGAAACCAACCTGACAATTTGTCAATTAATCATTTAGATAATTAACAACAATTTAAATAATTGATTACTTTTTAATCAAAAATTCCAAAAAATCATTTGTACAAGTTTAACACATGGAAATATTTGCCAGTTCCTCGGTTTCTCTGACAGTAAACTCAACATCTTGAAAAAAATGAATAAATGAACACTGACATTGACTCCAGGGAATAACAGTTATTAGATAGCAAATTTTCCACAGTTTTCTGATACTTTATCAAGTTTCAATAACCAAACGGGCAACTGCACAGGGCAACTGCACATTCAGTGGAGGCTGGAGGACTCGTTGTAGTTGGTCTTGTACTATAAATGGTGCAGAGTTCTAACAAACTTGTGATTAATCAAATTATGTAAAACTGAGTGGTGTCGAGTAAACCTGGGCCCTGGGAGGCAGAGTATTAGTTCCACTGTGGGTGAATTTCAAGCTAAGAGTCAAAAATGTTTTTGAGAATAATGTCAAAAGAATGAGCTCTTATGTTGGTCTGTACCTGGAAATATGCTGACACTGCTCTTATCTTCTTTCAAGACTGAATAACACCAAAAAAAAAAAAAAAAAAAAAAGATTTAAAAATAAATTATCAGCAGACGCACATGAGAATTATATTTACAGTTTCTGACACAAGTGATCAGAAACCTTAACCCAACTTGGAACAGAGCATCTAAATACTGTCAAAAACTCAGTCTCTCTTTCATCTTCTTTAAAGGCTGAATAACTTTAATAATCAACAACCATTTATACAAAGTATCCTCCATGTAACAGCGCCCCCTGTGGCCACATTCTTGACAAATTTAGATAATCCTAGAATGTTTTCCACTGTGTTTCTGGAGAGACGAGAAGCTTTTAAAGTCTCCACAGACAGAATCATGTCTGACGTTTAACACAAACCAAAATTTCCTTCATAAGAGACTGATAAAATCTGGGCTTATGACCAATCAATTTCACTGCCGAATATTTGTTTTAAATTAATATTAATATAAAACAAATATTCAAAAATTAACTAAAATTATCAGCAGAATTTGAAGATATAAACGTTTTGACGGGAAACAGCAGCGTTAAAGGCCCCGTTTTATGACGCATGCGCACTACCCGTTCAATTGGATGGGGTCGCGGCTGATTGGTTCACGCCCCTGAGACACGCAACCGAGGAGATAAAGGTACCTGAGCGTCTGTCCCGCCGTTTCACACCGTGTGGCGGGAACAGGCCGCTCAACCCGGAACCCGCAGCTGAAGGAACGGAGCCGTTCTCACGCCGAACCTGGTCCAGGTGTTTTAAGAACAACACGTAGATGATTAACTGGACCGACGGTTAACCACCTGCAGTAACGGTTGATTGACAGCTCACGAAGGACGTCCAGGTAGGAGGTTTAAAACTCCGAGTGTCCGATCACAGGTGTTTGCGTCTAATCTAAACACACACAGACGTGATGAACATGTTCCAGATTCAGTTTGTCCACTTTAAACCATTATCTCTCCCGTCCAATGCAAATTAGCGTCATTAAACCCGCTAGAAATCAGAAAAAAATACGCTTCATGTCACCGCAGAACTCCATTAAGAATATCCCTGTTTTTAGGTCTCCTTCACTATCACAGTGATCAGTGACAGTTGTCTGTACACCTACTTCTACATTATATACTGTATAGATAGTACAGATGAGGCCCAGCAGAGGCCAATGTAAAGGTTTATGTTTGGGCCCTTATGTGGGATCAAGTACAACACCTTATGTACTGACTTGTATCCATGAAAATACAATTTATATTCATTTATACATAAATCAGTGTAAAACACATCTGAGTTTGTCATGTGATCTCCCACAGAATTAATCGTTAAACTTGTCCGCCCCCCCCCCCCAGTCACCTTAGGTTTTTTGTTCTGTTGAGTCTCATAATGTTTCCTGTTAACGGCTGGTTTCACAGTCAGACAGCGACAGACAGAATGAACCAGAAAAGTGTGAACCTTAGCTCTGACCAAAACCAGTGAAGATACTGAAGCTCATTAAATTAAAATCAGAAATTAGGTGAAGTTGGTGTGTAAAGGGTGTAATGTGCTGCTTTCTCCACTAGGTGGCCGCCTTCACCTGTCCAGAGAATACAACATTTAATTAGAAACATCTGAGCTTCTACCTGTCTCTATCTGAGACCCCCCCCCCATGTTAATACTGAATGATTAATTAATCTGGGAAATTTACATTTTAAAAACTAGCAGAAATAATCACATTTTTTTTCATGCAGATCCTGGTCTCATGTTCATGTGTTTGAACGTAGACTTGATTATTTCAAATGTAGATATGTGTATATTTTCTGTGTCACAGCATTTGTTTGAATAGGAAGATTAATGTTGTGATAACGGTTTCAGTTTTACTGTGGAATCCCTCAGAATTAAGGAAATGTTTATTCTAGTAGCAGCAGTAGTGGTTGACTGTGTGTGTGTGTGTGTGTGTGTGCGTGCGTGCGTGCGTGCGTGCGTGCGTGCGTGCGTGCGTGCGGGCAGGCAGGCCAGTTTCCTGTGTAAGTTTCTGTAATATAAATGGAATAAATTGATGAGACAGACTCAGTGGTGTGTGGTGGGTGTGTAGTGTTCTGGGGGGGTTAGTTACTGAGGGAGAATGACCAGGGGCAGGAGATTTTTTTGATAAGGTTTTGTGTTAATTTTGTGTGGTCTTGTTTGGGTGCCTGTTTTCAGTTTGTGTGGCTGTAGTATTTTCAGAGCTGTAAGTTTTAGTTATTTTTATTTTGGGGGCTGGGGGGGGTTAATCTGTGGGGTTAATGGAGAAGTGAGTGCATGGTCCTGACCCAGGAGGTCTGCATGCTTCAGGATCTCATGATTCAGGATCTTGACTCAGCTTCAGAACTCAAGAGAAGATTGTTTGGATTTTTTTTTTTTTTCACATTTCTGTTGGGAGGAAGAGGCTGTGTGTGTGTGTGTGTGTTCTTTATTTAATTGATGTGAAGAGAAACTAGTTGAATGTTTTATAATTGTATGAAATTACAGTGAAAGTCATGACTTCCTTCAGAGAAGCAGCACCACACCATCACTGAGTTCTCGTAGAAAAAGGTTGACGTGACTAAAACAAAGCACAGTAAAGAACACAGATTTTTTTTTTTTAATCATGAAGCTGCTCATTGCTATTTCTCCATTTCTTGTTGTTTGACCAATAAAGATAAAAAAGTCACATATTTCATCTAACTAATAAAAAAAGGAGAAGGACATGTGGCCTCAACCTGGGCAATTTAAAATAAGTAATTTTCAACAGCTTAACTCAAACTAAGAGGAAAAAAAAATCACTGAACAATAGTCTGATATGGACGAACACTCCGTTGGTTTGATCCTGAACATGGAATTTATTCACAAAATATAGAAAAACACTAGAATGATCCTTTAATTTCACAACACAATGACTGATCATAATACATAAAATCAGAAATCAGTCAATAGATTCCACCTGTTCCTGATGCAGTTTCCTTTGTTCCATTATTTTCTTATGAGATTCAGTTTCTTTTAACAAGTATCCAGAGAAAAAAGGTTCAATTAGATATAACATCTCATACGTTACAATTTTTGAACAAAATCTGTGAAAGAGGAGATGATTTGTAGTGTTGATAATATGTATTTCTTTCTTTCTTTCTATTGGTCTCTGTTGTCATTTTGTTTTTATCTTCATTAATCACAGGCCTGGTGACTTTATTAATCTGTATCTGTAGCTCTCTGATGTATTTTATTATTGCTGAATCAGTATCACCCTTTAGTACCATTGTTTGTGTTGGTGTGGAGCTGAAACGATGATTTGACTAATTGATTATTTGAACAACAGAAAACAAATTGGCATTTACTTTAACAACTAATTAATCCTTTTATCAAGCCATATAAATATTCCCTGTTCTTCCTGTTTTCTTCTATGACAGCAAATTGAATATCTTTTGGTTTTCTACCACTGGTTGGACAAAATGAGAGTTACAAAGACTTTATGTCTGACATATTAGAGTACTCCTCATCGTTTTATAGATTATACAACTAATCACTCACTTCACAGGATAGTCAAATGGTTAATCAGTATTGAAAAAAAATCATCAGTTACATCCCTTAATCAAATCTCTGGTTTTAAGGATCTAAAATACCAACATAATTCTTCATAAAGCTCCAAAGGGAACTGTCTTCTCGACTAACAGTGGCGTATCTGCACCGCAGTGCCCCATCTTGTCCACTGGAGGGCGTCGGGTGCCTGCAGACGGACTCCTGACTGCAGCTGTTATTAAATCTGACCTGAGTATTTATTTTCAGCAGCATCGTTACAGAACAAAGTGCCATCTGTGTTTCACACATGACAGATTCTCCTGTTCATTACAGCAGCAGCAGAATTAATAAAGTCATTAAGATAAAGTAGGAAATGCATTAAAAAATATAGGTAAATCTAAATTAAAACCTGCAGTGTGGTACCTCAGATGTCTCTGTAATCCTGCTGTATCAGATGTTCCTCGGAGAGCCTTTTTAGATGGTTCTGCTTAGATTAGAGAACCCTTTTCAGGGGCTACACGGTTCCAGGAGTAGTTGAGGCAGTTCCAGGTCTCCATGGAAGAGGTTCTAGTTGTTCCAAGTGGGTTCCGAGGAATTTGGAAATGATTCAGGGAGTTTTAAAGGAGGTTCTGATAATATTTAAGGGGTTCCTAGAGAACAGAAAGAGGTTCATTAATGTTTCTGAGGCAGATCTTGGGTTCCATGGGTACCAGAGAAAGATCCAGGAGTAGTTAAGGGTTATGGGGGGGGTGTTAATGTTTTCTGAAGGAGGTTCCAGTACATGTTACAAGGGGTTCCAGTTTCTAATATACGGTTCTAATAATCGCTGTGTCTGTTCTTCTGAGAGCATTCCAGGCAAGGTTCAAGAAGTTTCTGTGACATTTTGGGCCTTGAATTACGTTCTGGGGGCTCCTAAAGGATCCCAGGGTGTTGAAACGGAGGTAGGGGTAACTTTTAAGGGGCTGCAGGGGATTTAGAAAATGTGTCAGTAGGTGGGTTCTGAGAGGGTTCCAATAGATCCAGAGGAGGTTTAAGGAGCTTTAAGAGTCCTTGAGTGGGTTCTGTGTGCTTAAGAGGAAGCTCCAGGATTTCTTCAGAGATCTTCCGGTGTTCACAGGAGGCTTTAGGTGTATGTGGGGTAATTCTAGGTTTTTTTTTTTTGGGGGGGGGGGGGGTTGGGGGGGGGGTCCAAGGCACTTGGCAGAGATCTGGGGAGTTGTTATGAAAGTTCAGGTAATTTTTAGGGGGCTCCAGGGGATCTAGAGAGATTCAAGGCCCTTTTTAGAGGAGCTTGTTACTTCTTTCCAATGGCATCAGAATAAGTTCCACTAGTTCTTAAAAGATGTGCAGAGGGGATCTTCACGTTGTTCTACCATTCCAGGAGCTTCCAGGTGCACTCCAGGCATTTCCAGGGGTTTTTAGGTGCCCCTGTGGCATTTGAAGGAATGATTGGATAATTTCAGAGGGGGCCCAAGGATCTACTGGGGGCTCAGGGAGCTCTTCGAGGCATATGTGGGGGAAGGAGAGCGAGCTCCTTGAGTTTGTCAGGAGTTTCCAGGTAGGAGGTTCCTGGATTACTGGAACAGATTCCAGGCTCTGGAGCAGGTTTCCAGGGGTCTAGTACTGACGCTGTAAAATCATCATTAACACGTTTCCGTCATTTTTCTTTAATCAAAACCTAAAGTAACAAGAAAGAAGAACTAGGAAAAGAACACAATAAATTAAAATGAACTGGAGTCATATTAGATTAAATATATATCGAAAAGGAAATTGATAATCTCACGATTTTATTGTAAAATACGTAGAAATAAAAATTAAGAAGGCCTCGTGTTGTATGAAAAACGTATAAAAAACCCCGTGTATTATGATAAATAGATTCGTTTTTTCTTTTTAGCCTTTTTGTTTTAAATTTGTCTGTTGCATTAATCGTGTTAACAGCACGAAGCCTAATTGTATTTACTCCACGTGCTTTTTCTAAAGGCGGATTATTATGAAATATTAAAAATGATAAAATAATATCGATAATGATCATCTTTTTGAGCCCGGACTGAGGAGCCTGTTGCCGTCCTTGTTCCGATCCCGGCCCGTCCTCATCTTCATCATCTCCCTCCTCATCGCCAACGTGTTTGCAGCATCTCATTGACTTTTTCTCTGCCCGCGCAGAAACATTTTTCCAGGCTTTCCAGACGTTTCTGTGTCCCTGGAGGGAGGCAGCGGGCTAAAGGAGGATAAATATTTAATCAGCGCTGCTCTGGAGTTTTTGCTTAATTAGAGGAATTCGGCTCCTGCCACGAAAATGAACAGAAATGACTCCTGGTGATGTCAGAGCCCGAAAAACATCAAGAGAGCTGATCAGAGACGAGCTCCGAATTATTATTATTATTATTATTATTATTATTTTATTATTATTATTATTATTATTATTATTATTATTATCGATCAGTGGTTGCTTCAATCTCAAATTAAAGACATATTTTACAGGCGTGTAAAATAAAACTAAAACAGATAAAACACAGTTTATTAGCGGTTTTTCCTCCTGGCGTGTGTGTCTGTATATTCCTGTGTGTGAGTGTGTGTGAGTGTGTGTGTGTGTGTGTGTGAGGGAAAGAGCGCCATATGTCCGTGCGTTTAAAAAAAAAAAAGGAAAAGCGCAAATTGGTGCCAAATTTTCGCGCTGCCCGTGTCAGTCAGCCTGAACGCGGGATGACAGGGGAGATTATTCCACATGAAACCGGTTAATCCCAAAAAATCTGAGGAGCCCGCGAGGTGGGAGGAAGTGAATACAGATTTCTTAGTGATCAGGATCAGTATTACGGTCTCGTATCCTCCGAAATAAACGTGGAGCGGGTTTTGAGAGCGCGGGGCCCCCGCGCGGAGCCAGGCGCGGATGGTTGGGAAGAGGCAGATTCAACCTTCTGTTCAACCTCAGCGACTCGTCTCATGAAACCGGGGCGGGAAAAAAGCCCAGATTTGTGGGGCAGCAGTGACAGAACCCATCGTTGTGGTGACAGTTGTTACGGATGGTTCCAGAAACAAGTCTGTTGAAATGAGGCAGAAATGATGAGTAAAAAGAACTTGTGACTCCAGTGTTGGAGTGAAGTGTGTGTGTGTGTGTGTGTGTGTGTGTGTGTGTGTGTGTGTGTGTGTGTGTGTGTGTGTGTGTGTGTGTGTGTGTTTTCACCACATCAACAGATTCCCTCACATACTGCGGGTTAAAACGCGGTCTAGAGACGTGACGGATGAGACTGATGCGTCCGTCACGTCAAACTCCA
Source organism: Istiophorus platypterus (assembly GCA_016859345.1). NCBI lineage: Eukaryota > Metazoa > Chordata > Actinopteri > Istiophoriformes > Istiophoridae > Istiophorus > Istiophorus platypterus. The sequence goes on along the minus strand of CM029134.1, from coordinate 824,777 downwards.
CACGACTGTTTATGAAAAATGATTAAAAGCGTCTGTTCGTCCCCTTAACTCTCGTCTCCCCTGAGTTTTTATTCTTTATTTTTTGTTTCATTCACTTTAAAACTTACATTTAAAACCTCATTTTTTACAGTGCGCGCGGCCGAACACGCGGAAACCCTTATTTGGCGTGCGCTTTGAAAAAACAATGACGCAACGCGCCGCTCGGACCAATCAGTCGCCAGAGGCGCGACCAGTATTCAGATGAGCGGTCCTTATGTGGTCGTATCCACGCCCTCTCCTGGTCCACGCCGGTCCCCCGGGAGCTCCAGAGCCCCGGACCCCGGGAGAAGGAGCTCTCCGCCGGGACAGAGGAGCCATAAAGAGCCGGGGAGGGAGGGGATGAGATTTCTCGCTGCCCAATCCCCCTGTTCCCCCGGGAGCCGCAGCCTTCCACGTCCGTCCCTCCCTCTTGTTTGCTAATCATTTCATTTTACTCCTTTTTGAAGCGGTGGCTTGTTTTTTTATCCCACTTTTCATTTTTCCACAATCCGCTGCTGCTCGCCTCCCTCTGATCCCTGGCTCTCCCCGCTCCGTTCTCCCGGCGTCAGGCTCTCCGGATCCCGGCTGATTCTGCTCCGTGCCTCCCCCGGCTCCTCTGAGATGCTCTCCCCGCTCTCCGCTCCCATCTCCGCCCTCTTTTAACTTCACAGAGACGCCGCTTTAAAGCCCGGGCTGCTGCGAGCCGGGGCTGGGATCTAAAACAACCCGAAGAAACCCAGAGGGATCCGGGGCTCTTCTCTGGATCAGGACCCGGTACTTTGGGGAAGCTCGCTCGTGTGTCCCCCCCACCCCTCCTCCTCCCCTCCTTCCTCCTCCTCGTCGCTCCTCTTTTCTCCACCTTAATCCAGGTGGTCCTTTGGCTTTTTTGAGTGGCTGGTACAGGGAGGATTATTCTTCTTCTTTCTTGTTTCTGGTGAAGACAAAGCTCCCAGAAGGACACTTTGATGTTCTCCATCCAGGACAGCCTCCCCCGGGGGGGCCTGACCATGAAGGAGGAGCCGCTCCCCACCGGCATGACCCCGGTCCGCTCCTGGATGCAGGGCGCAGGGATTTTGGACGCCAACACAGCGGCCCAGAGGTAAAAATTTTCACCCAAACCGTGCAACTTTTCCAGCCGTTTGCTCCGTGGTGCCAGTCGGTTGATTAGTGTCATAGTAAGAAAACTCCAGCGTTAAGGTGAAAGTCTTGTTTGCAGCCACCGGGATCCGTGTGTGACCTGCACGGAGCCTCCGGTTCGGTCTGTAGGGCAAAAGCCGAGAAAAACGGCAAGTTAGAGCCAAAGCAAAGTTAAATGCGACCACATGGCAGAGACCCATAGAACAGTCAGAGCAGTGGAAACAGACAGAAATTAACTAAAAATTAGTCACAGAAATCTGAAGAGCTCGGACTGCTAAAGTTTTAGTCTGAAGTGTCAGAACAAACACGAAAGCATCCGCTGCATATTTGGGCCAACATATGTAGTTTAGTCTGAATATTGATCCAGAAGCAACCTGGTTCTGATTATAATTCAGAAAAATAAGGCAATCAAAAATAATTTGGAGGAAAAAAAAAACAAGAAGCATCAGTGTGTGAAATCACGTGAGTCGTAAACAGCCTTTCCAGTTTTTCCTCAGTAATTCAAACCAGCAGGGTTGATGGTCTCAGCGCGGAGCGGCAGCCCCGGCTCCCCGGCTCCCTCTGTTCTGCGCCGGATCCGGGTTCGGCCGCTGTCCCGGCACGAGCGCCGAATCACATCCCCGACTCCACGTGTCCCTAAAGCCCAAAGCGCTGTCTGAAATAAGGTCGACTTGTCCCCACACGGCGGCTCCGAGTATTCACCCGGACAAGAACGAGGCGCGGTTTGGTGCTGCACGAACACGCCGCGCGCAAAGAGCGCAGAGGCGGCGGGAGGAGCGCGGGGCTGCGGCCACTGCACGCGCTCGGTCTCTGGCGCTCCTGCAGAATATTTTAAAGCTTATTCAGAGGAGAAATTAATTATTGCACAAGCTTTTAATTAAATCACACGGCGATTTCCTCCTTTTTCTTCAGATGGTTTTAATGAGCGAGTCCAGTTTTATCAACGCGAATTCAAGCGCCATTGTTTTATTGAAGCACCTCGTGGATTAAATAAAGTAAAAATATAACGGGTCATAGGTTAAACTAAAGGCCGCTGCGGCTGGATAAAAACTCCATGTTTGACCCCCCCCCCCCCCCTTCCGGATACAAGCAGACGCGTCCCGAGAAACACAAGGAGTTTCCCTCTAAAATTAAACCATTTCAGTATTGAATTTTTAAATTATTTTAAAGCCTTATAACATTAAAAAAATAATTTTAAAGATAAAAAGATTCTAGAAATATGAAAAAAAAACCAAACCCTGGAATAAATAGATTAATTTTAACAGTAAAATATGTGCAGTTTAAATAAAAAAAAAAAAAGTATAATTTCATAGTTTTGAAAGGTCAAAAAATTCTCTTTTGTCTGAAATTGCGCGGTGTTTTGCAGAAAATGTGGCGTAAATAATGCGAGAGTTGAGGGTCTGAATTGCTTAAGTGTCTCTCTGGTGGAGACGCAGGTGAGCTGGAGTGAAATTTGACCGCCTCACTCAGATAAATCAATGCAGGATTTGCAGCGAAGCCTCAGGTTTAAATCAGTTGAACGTGAAGAGAGAAAATCCATCAGCGGTGTGATGCGGCTCCACAGGCGGAGCGGAGAAGAGCCGCAGCGACCAGAGCCTCGTCCATCAGCCCCGAAAACACGCGCGGCGCTGCGGGTCTTTCTCCTTCTTAAACTTTAACACGGTTCCTGCATCGATTTCAAATATGTGGGGTTTGTTTCATGCGGGAATTTGTGCAGAAATTTGCAAATTCCTCCGTTTTCACTTCCAAACCTGCAGCAACATTTTATAAGAAAACTGGAATTTTTTAGACGTGCAGTTAAATTTTCAGTGTCTTTAACCTTTTTAAACAAAGCATCAGTTTGAAGGTAAATTTGACCCCAGAATCTTGTTGCACAGAACAGTTGACAGAACTGCGTCATATTTTGTGTTTTTAAAAAACCAATACCAAGTCTGTCTCTGAAACTGAGACAGCAACAACTCTACTGTCCCAACATGTTGACACACAAACGGTCCGTAGCTGTCCAGACACAGACAGGAACAGACAGAGAACCAACAAAGACAAAGGCTTAACAACAATCATGACGTGTGAGGACATTTATTTTAACTCATAGCTTCTGAATCACAGCTGCAATTATTATTTCATCATCGATTCATCTAACAATTATTTTCCCAATTAACTGACTATTAGTTTGGTCTGTAGAAAGTCAGCAGATAGAAAAAATTAAAATGTCCCTCACAGTTTACCGTAGTCCAAGTTCACATTGTTCTTGTCTGAAACTCAAAGATTAAAAATCACAGAAGACAAAGAGAAAAATCAGACATACATTTTATAATTAAAAACGATAAATAAGCAATTCATTGACTGAAGTTGCAAGTTATTTCTGCAGATCGACCAATTGATTGATCAACCGATTCTTCTAAATACAGACTGAATTGGGGTTAAAAATGTAAAAGCAGGAATTTTGGTTCAGTAGTGGGAGAGTTTCACTGCAGTGAATGAATACTTAGTATATTAGGTTTCTGTGTACAGGGTTGTATTGTGTGTGTGTGTGTGTGTGTACTGATAAACGGCTTTATATGGACTCAGTGTGTGTTTGTGTGGATATCATCTATGTGGTGATGAACATTGGCCATGTTACACTTCAGTATAAATCACATGAATGTTAAACAGACACAAAGTGGAGTTGAGTTTATTGAAATGCAGCTAAAAAAAACAGATGTTTCTCTGAGGGTTTTTCAGTTTGTACAACAAACAGCCTCAGAGCCTCATTCAGAAAACACACAAGATGTTAGAGGGAAAAGGGACGAAGAACCACAGGAAGAACATAGCAGAGACCAGTCCTTCAGCCTCAGTACGATACACAGCAGCCTCCTCCGTCCCTCTGTTCAGAGTAAAAAAAGAAACAAACTCTGCTTTTAAACCATTATTTGTTGAAAGATTCAGAAGCTGCTGAAGGTGCAAAACTCCAGTCTGGAGATCTACCAGGCAGGTGTGTGTGACGAAAGCAAAAATTGATGATCTGGACTGTAGCTACCAGAGAAAGTCAAAAAAATCTGTCTGTTCGGGGTTTGGATGTTTGTTGGATTAGTTCAACGTAAAGGCGGCAGACCCCCCCCCCCCCCCCAAAAGAAAGACTGTTTGTCCCCAGCCCTCTGAGAATCACGTAGCGTGTCGTTATTTTAGAGCAGTGCCTCTGTTTACTCTGCAGCATAAACTCACTTATTCACGAGAAAACTCGGCTGACATGTACGTCGCAGAGCGAGATCTGGATGATAAATCTGTAACTTTGACCCCGAGGGGACGGATGTGATGCCTGAGGCTCCTCGGCCTGAACGTAAAGACTCAGATGTGGTCTCAGTTACTGGAGACAAGGCGCTGAGGGAAAAACCCCACTTCATTTCTGTGTTTCTGTGGCTTTGATGCTGTGTAGCTCCAGATACCGAAACTTTCAGCTTCACTGAGCAAATGTATGTCTGTGTGTGCGCATGCTTGTGTGTGTTTTTGTTGTGTTTTCTGCTGGGAGTCACAGAAACATGTCGGTAAGTTTCGGATCCTGTGTGTCTTAAGCCCAAACTCACATTTTACAATTTGCTGCTAAAGGATTGACCTCCTGCGTCACAGGCGTCTTCCTCAGACCAGGTGCAACGACTCCACAGAGAAAAGCTTTAACACTCACCTGAGATTGACAGAACAGACAGATGGACAGATAGTGGACAGGATGAAGCATGTAACATACCTGAAACGTCTGATCTGACTCTAATGATTAAGAGGTTAAACAGTAACCGATTTAGCAATCACCTGAAGGATTTAATCCTCAGGTGTGTTTCAGTGTTGGAAGATGAGGTGTTAAATTCATCTGTCTCAGGGTTTATAAAGTGGCAGCTGATGATGGTGAGGATGATAAGGATTTTCATTCAGGGTTTTGTAGATTTTGTTTTTAAAGCTTCCATTTGATGCCACAGGACAGAAAATTATTAAAAGTTTTAGTCCGTTGTTCTTCTATATTAAAATAGCCCAGAATCACATTTCACAAATCTGCCTCTGAGGGTTTTCCAGTTTTTACATTGTGCCACAGGCTCCGTCCTCAGAGTCCAGATTCACATTAGGACCCCCCCCCCCCATAAAAAAACATTTTATTGGTAACAAAGCAGAACCCAAGGAGGTTGATCTCTTCTGTTGGTTTTCTGAGGAGATTTGTGGTGTTTTTGCATGTGAAACTTCGTTTTCAGGCATGGGACAGAAAAATAGTGAAACCTTTAATATGAGTGTGTGTGTTGTGCTTTCTGTCGGCAGTCCCAGGAAGATGGATTTTACGATGCTTGGTATTTGAGATCAGTCGTCTACTAAACATAAATCAGGAATCAGAGTAATGAACCAAAACTCGCAGACTTGAACCTTGTTATTTATGCTTTGGGGAAGTCGGTGAGTTGAGTCGGAACTCAGTGATTTATCTTTGGATTTTGGTGAAAAATGTGCAGCGTCACGCTAAGAACTGCAGATTTTACTGTTTAAAAAAAAAAAACAAAAAACAAAACTTTAAAAATAACATGTTTGTTGACCAACCAGAAGCAAGGTTCTGCATGAATTAAATCCAGAACATGGCGTGGAAGCTGAGTCTGGGCTGGAAAGTCTCAGCAAAATCAAAATACGCCGAACATTTGGGGATTAATCGGAAGCAAGATCACTGAACATGAATCTGTTTGTCATTGTCGGTGTATCATGGCAGCATCTCAGTTTACTCCACAGTTCATCCATGATCATTTAACCTCTACTAATAAACACAACCCCCCCATACAGTCCCCTGAAAACCCCCCTCAAATCTACACTGTGGTGTAGTAAGTGCATCATGAGTCAATGACTTCAGCCCTGAACAGATGAAGCTGAAGCCCGCTGCTTTTGAATGAGTTTATCCCTGAGTGGTGTTTGTGTGTGTGTGTGTGTGTGTCTGTGTGTCTGTCTGTCTGTCTGTGTGTGTTTAGAGCAGGACGAGGTGTGAAATTTGCTGATTCCAGGGTTGATGATGAGTCTTCGTCTACTGCAGCCGTCGGTTTCTTCTGCTTGTCTGTTGGTTGTCAGTTGTAGATTTGTGTGGCTTATTTCTCTGTAGACACATAAATAACGAAACCTTCTGATAACCGAGCTTCTGTGTATGACTGTTGTAGTTGCTGGTTTGAATACTGTGCGGTGAAACTTTTGTCAGCGACGGCACTGAATTGAGGTTTGTGGGGGTTTTTTGTGTGTGTGTTTTTTGTGTGTATTTTTTTGCTTTGTTGTCCACAGTAACAAACAAGTTTTTTGTGTGTTGTAATTTAGGAGGTGTGGAAAAGGACGGTCGGAGGTCCCTGTTCAGTCCCAGTAGACCTTTATCAGAAAATTACAACAAACAATTATGTCAAAAACAACACAATGACTGATATTAATGATTATGTTATTCTATCAAAAATATCAGAAACTAAAGGAAAAATAAATACGCATCAGTTTTCCTATGTTAGAAAATTCTGAAATAACAGTTTAGTGTTTGGCAACACTTTATTTTAACCCTCCTACTTATTAATATACACTTTAATCATGTAATAACTGGTTAATTTTTCTGTATAATCAGAATATAGAGACGTAATAACTAATTTCTAACAGCTTATGATTTGCTAATAATCAGGTCTCAGTGTTTATCAATGTCTCTGTCCCCGACTCTGACTCCTCCAGTGGAAACATCATCAGTGGAGGCTGTTGGATAAACAGAGGACAAACCACGACACAGTGAAACAGCTGGAACCATATAGAACATGTCGAACATTAATAAAGACTGAAAAATGTTCATTCAGCTGCTTTACAGTCAGTTATAAAAACATTCATGAAATGTTAGTGAAATGCTTTTAAATGGCAAATTGGGGGAATTAAAGTGAAGTGTTACCAAGCGTGTTGTTGTGGCAGGTTAGACCTTTTATTAGAAATTAAAAGGGGGGGGGCTGCAACAAAGGTTCCCACCTGGACTCAAACCGTGGGATGGTGTAATTACGCAGTGAGCCCCGTAACCCCCCCCCCCCAAAAAAAAACAGCAGGAAGCTTAAAGTGATAAAAAAATAAATACCGTACTTGTGTTTAAACTCCCCGAAAAATCTCCTCTTCCAAATTCACCTGCATATTTTTCGCTTTTGACTTTTTTGTTGATCTCATAAAGATGTGGAGGAGGTGAAAGGTCAGGCCCAGTGTTACTGTGTAATGGTGAAATGCCTGTGTGTGTGACATAACATATATATTTGTGTCTTTACATACATAATCTATATCCGGTATCCTAGGTGATGTTATTACTGGGACCAGTTCTGTCAAGAACAAATGTTTTGTCCAAGTTTCTATAAATAATGAGTTTTATTTTGAAATATTTCTGGGACATTTTGTGCTTTTGATATAGAGGAAACGGCAGAGAGACGGGACGTGTTGGGGGAGACTCGAACGGGGGAACGTTAGGTTTACGCGGTCAGCTCCTTAAACCGCTGGTCCACCAGGACACACACTCAGCTCACTGAGAGACAGCGGTAATAAAAACCAGATGCTGCCCGGCCTCATCGCCTCTGACCCCATCCTTTGTGGCGTTTTTCAGACGCGCGGCGTTGTTGCTTCATCCGTCTTCTGAACCAAGTGCACGATGTCACCCAGACTGAGCAGAGTTTTATGTCGATGCTCCAAACGGCTTCATTCAGACGTGACGGCACATTCACCCAAGGAGCTTGGGCCTTTTCCTCAGAGCATCGAATGTCACAACGTTCAGCCGAGACTCGGGTTTGTCTCCTCTGTGCTCGTGTGTTGTATGTAAAGGGATTTATCGGCCCACGCAGCTGCCGTCAATAAACCGCAAAAACATTTGATTCCCCTCACAACCCGAGGGTAAAATAATTCTTATACACTGGTGTGAACTGAACAATTCTCCAAAAATGTCTTTAACCGATTCTCTTCAGAAGAGATGATGATGGAGACAAAGGGAGGAGATTATAAAGCACTTTGTCTTGATCGGACTTCATTCAGTGCAGAACTGGTTTGAAAGTATCAGAGATGTTACATTAGCGTTAAATTAACGTAAGATTTACGTGAAAGTAACATGGTCTGAAAACTGAAGCGTTTTGAGCAGTTTGGTGTTTTTTTTCTCCTGAGGTTTTTTTTTTATATGAATCTTTTTAAGATCTCAAGCTGTACATTTTGCAGAAACCAAGCAAAACTTCTAGAGAAGTCTGAAAATAAAACATGATTTGGTTCAGTGGAAAATGTGAAAGTCGTCAGCATTAAACTCAACTCTTGTCCAGCGCTCCACTTGTGCTTTGGTCCCCAGATCACTGCAGCAAATTCACCTCAATCAGTTCTGTTTTTTCTTGTTTCTTCCTGTTCAGTTGGGTCAGTGTTGTTGACGTGACTGTCTCTGCTTCCTAAAAACCAATAATGACTGTTTGTTCCTTTTCATTTAAACTCCTGTTTTTAGTTTCTGCATTCTAATATTTCTCTGTCTCCATTCTGATAAATTATAGGTGACAGGAGAGGAAATAAGTCAAAACCTATCTTTCTGTGCGTGAAAAAGTTCAGCTTGTCATAAAAAAAGCGACCTGTTGTAACAGGTTTTCTAGGATCAAACGTCATTTTCCTGCAATGACCTTAAGCCTTGACATATCTGCTTTAATGACACTGATGATCATTTCTGGAAACGTCCTAAAACAAGTTGATTTCTCTTGTAAAACAGATCGTAATAGTTTAAATCTTTGTAGCCGATTTTTTTTTTTTGCAGTCACTTCAAGGAAAAATGGGCTTTTAGGATTCGCTGGCAGACAAAGAGTGTTTTAAAATGGAGGATTTTCTTGCAGGGGATTTTCGTGTGTGAGAGTGTGCGTGTGTGGTGAAGCTTCAGGTGAACAGATTTCCCCCGACCCTCCCTGACACTCCTGTAGAGGGAAGAAAAAGGAGCGAGCAGAGTGAGTGATCCTGCCCTCCACGCCCTATCTTTGTCCTCAGGGGTTAAAGGGGTGGGGGTTATAAACTCCAGGTTTTCAGACTCATGGGGGGGTTGTGTGTGGGTGAATTCAGGAAGGGTCCGGATGACGTGAATAATCGGCGACCGGGGGATTCCCCAATTGGTCGACGGCGTCATCCGTCATGGGCTGAATCATCGTGCGTTTGGCATTTCCACTCGGCATTCCCCGGTGGCAGTAAGTGGGGCAGGTGGGTGGGTTAGGAGGGGAAAAAAAAATCCCCATTTGTACACGGAGACATATATGAGGAGTCTGGCAGTGATGGATCTGAGCGCTGTGAGACTTTTTATCAGAGAGCTGTAACTCATGACGGCGGCCCAGGGATGATGGAGAGGTCAGCTGAGGCCTTCACTCCTCACGACCTTTTCTTTTGTTCCTCCCTCTAAACATTTTATTTTTCTGTTGGGGGGGGGGTACACTTCCTCCTGAATTTGCATTTGTCAACACCACCCCCCACATCCCTCCTCCTCCCCCTCTTCACGTACACACAATTAAACACTCCCGAATGCCGCCCCAAAAAAACGTGTCAGATAATTAAACAGCCGGCAGATGCCACGTCAGCCTTGTTACTGTAAATTCCCCCCGACACGTTGTCCCTTGTCCCGTGATGGAAGTGAAGTCGAACCCGTGTAAATAAACGGATGGCGCTTGAACGCAGCGGCCCCTTTGTCTTCTGGCGGCCTCGGCCTAATGTCAACCTCTGCAGGCTGGCGCATGGCTAATCAGAGGCAGCGACGTAAAAAAAGCTGCAAACAATTAACCCGAGTGCGACGTCTGAGAGGAGCAGGTGACCGGACTAATGGGCTCGGCCAGGGCCTGTGTGTGTGTGTGTGTGTGTGTGTGTGTGTGAGAGTGAGAGACACAGGGTAAAGGATGTGTTTTGGAGGAAACAGCTGACTAAAGGAAACACGCAGCTGTGTTAGTGTGATTCTCCATCCATCCTGAAAGCAGAGAGGTAAAATATTAAAACATCACAAAAAAACCCTCTTTTTTTCCAATTTCTTCCCATTGTTGTATTTTGTCAACTAGAGAAAAATCCTCTGAGATTAACTGGAAAAACTCAGATTTGCTGAAACCCTGAATGCACCACTCAAAGAGGAAATATTTAATAAAGGAAAAAAGTGTTTTAAAGAATCTGCTGAGAAATACTGAGGGATTAAACTGCTACTTTGACTTATGAGAACAGTTTTTTATTCACCAAACTCCCTTTGAAAAATCAGCCCTGTAACATTTTGTGTTTACACCAGCAGATGGATTTCCTTTTCCTCTGAACGGGGTCCTATTACGTTACCAGAGCAGAAAAAAAATCTGATTTACCGAAGCCCTGAATACCCCATGCTGACCAGAGTTTTATGAATGAATGAAAAAAAAAAAAAAGACTGAAATGAGTTGAAAGGAATCTGAACAAACTGTTAGTTTGACTTTTTAGAACAGTTTCAACCACCTAAATCCATTATAGAAATCAGTTATTTTACATTTTATGTGTACACGTGCACATTCATTTTCTTTTCTTTTCTACTTCTTTACTTGATCCTCTTAATATAACAAATTGAGCAAAAATAATATGAGAGTAAGTATCAGATTATGTTGTTTTAATAAATAATTAAAGAAAAGAGTTTGAAAGAATCAGGTGACAAAAATTTTAGGATTTAAAAACACCAGTAGATTTACATAATAGAACATATTTATTCACCGGACTCTTTTTAAGGAATCAGCCGTTTTATATTTCGTGTGCATTGGTTGTAGCTGCTGCTTTGCTTCTTGACTCAGTTGTTTGAATATGTCAGGTATTCAGCTGAGAGTAATCAGATTACATTGCTTGACCAGAAAAAAACAAATGTACTGAAGCCTGACTGCACCACATGACCAGGGTCTGATGATTTCAGACAAACGCTCATTCTCACTCCGTTCAGATGTCTCACAGGGTGTGTGTGTGTGTGTGTGTGTGTGTGATGTTACAACATGTTACTGGATTATAAATGTTGATGATTTTAATGTTGACGGAGCAGCTGCGGCAGTTGCCCAGTTGGTTGTTGTTGTATTATTCATATTAATGTGTGTATCAGTGCGAGTCTTGTTAGTGTCATCGGCCGACAGTGAAGCTGCAGAACAAACAGCTGCAGGTTGGAGCTTGACGTCCGTGAAACCGCGTCTGCTTTTACACTTAGATGCATTTTCACACGCTGAACACCTCACAGAATGTAATAATTAGCAAACGCACCGCGCGTGCACACACACGCGCACGCATGCACGCACGCACGCACGCACGCACGCACGCACACACACACACACACGGTCAGGAGTGTGTGTGTAAGTGTGTGCAGAAGCCCCTCAGTCTAAAGACTAATTTGTTGGTAATTGCAGCATGACAGGAGCAGCCATTCCAGCACTGAGCCACTGTTTCCCCGAGCCAGTCGCCCTAATTAGGAATGACACACACTATTAAGGTGCACAAATGGAAATCAGTCAGCGGGCGTTTCCTCCCCGACGGCACCTCCGCCGACATTGAAACCACAATGGACAAAAAAAAAAAAAAAAAAAAAAAACACCTCCCACAATGCATTTCTGATGGAGTCACCATCCTCAACAATGAAAAACAACAGAAAGTATCAGTTGGTTCCTGCAGCAAAAGAATTTAAACTAAATATTCTTTATACTTAAGTCTGTTTGATGAATGAAATCAAAGACTGATATGAATACAAGCAAATAAAGCAGTTATATACATGTGTATATTTATTAAAACACAAAAATGAAAATGGCTCTTTTTTCCAAGGGAATTAGGTGGTTTAAACAAGTCAAGTTTGTTCAGTAAAATGACAAGTTTTATTTTCATTTGCTCATTAAGTAACTGACTATTTTTTATTGCCTGAGTTCTGTAGTAACTGATAATGGTTGAATTATCGATGACTGAATTTAATTGTTATCTGTCATTGAATGAATGAAAAACAATTGAACATGGAAAAATGTAGAGAAAGTATACGGTACTTTAAGCATCTGAGTGTGTTGTTACAACATACTGATATGTTTAAAGACATCCTGTAAAAACAAACCACTGGCTGAAATTCATCAAACTCTTCTCTCTGTTCCTGAAGCTTAGCAACAACAATCAACACGTTTTTGATTGCTCAATTTAGCAAATACATAAAATTTAACTTTAGGCATCTGCATTCTGACTAGTAACAAAATCCAGAACATCCCTCAGACTCAGTAATGTAATTTGATTACTTCCATCTTGGTCTATTGTTATATGTTTGATGTATTCAGACTAATTCGCAGTGGCTGATTTTTCAAAAGGCATGAATAAAACTGAATAAAAAAGATGAGTAAAACTGTGTGAACATGTAAATCTAACTCTACATATTACGTTTAAGATTCTAATATTGAATCTAAATTCAAGGAATTATTTTTAGCTGAATTTTTATGTAAATTAAAAAAAACAACACACATGGAGGCACATGCCTTGTATCGTAACTGCAATATTGTTATTTAATATGCTCCCAAATTGTCTGTCAATCGGTACAGGCTCAAAATCTCATTGGACACAAGAGTTGTTGGGTTTTTTGGGTTTTGTTTTTTTTTTTTTTTTCAGGTAGTTATTTAACATGTTTTGCTCCAGTTTCCACTATTTTGAAAAGTGGGGGTGAAATGATTGGATAGATGTGGGGAGTGAGAAGATGGGAATTTTATTTTATTTACTTATAAAATTTGATGAAAGTTTTATTCAGGACTACAAACAATTATTTTCATTATCAATTAAGCTGCAAATAATAGTCAGAAAATTCACGCAGCCCAAGGAGACGTGTCCACACTTGCTGTCCAAATGTCCTAAGCCCAGACATATCAGCAGGAGCAGGGAGCCCGTCGGTCGGTATGAACTGTCTCACTAAGTTTGTTCAGTTTCCCGTCATCCGTGGCAACCTGTAGATCCTCAGCTCTACATCGGTTTCTACATTGATTCTTTTTACAGTCATAAGGATTAGACTGTGCTTTTCATACTGTTGGTCCTAGCATCAGCGTAGTACCTGGTTAACAAGGTTCCTCACGGCAGCTGAACCCAGGACGAAGCAGTGCAACATGGACGTCCTGCTCAGACACAGGAAAGCCTTGAGCTCCAGGCCACCAACGGACCTGGTTCTTTCTAACCCTGCAGTGGTTGCCCCACCAGAGCACCTTAACACAAACCGAGGAAGTAGTGTAGAAGAGGAGGGGTGCATCGACCTTTGCCCTCCATTGTCCTGGCTAATACGCGGCTCCTCTGCAACAAGACGGAGGATCTTTAGGTTCCTTTCCACCAACAACGTGATTTCAAAGATGCCTATTTCAAAATGACACGGCTCAGCATGGAGGACTGGACAGCAAAGTGGCAATGGACGCTTCGCACCCACAGGGACGCTACAACCACTGTCAAGACATGCCGAAGTGGGGTATTATCTCTCCATGGACAGACGCCGAGGTACACTGCTCTAGTGACGGAGACACTTCGAACCAAAGACGTCAAACTGCTTTGCCACCATGTGGCCATTTGCCACAGGAATTTCCACGGATCTCTTTCAACTGTAGTTTAGGTCCATCCGAAAGGCTAATGTGAATGACACCTCTGAGCTAATTTCTCCAACTGTGCACAGACCGCTGTCCCCAGACGCTCCTAATTTAATTTTGGCCAACTTCATTGTTAACTGGAGAAAACCCTCAGGAGCTTTTATCAGTGTGGGTCTGGTCCCAGCAGGAAGACAATGATACTTGACCAGTGTTATGGCTTTGTCAGAAATGCCTATAAATCAATTCCACTCCCCCCGCTGGGCTCAGGCAGATCAGAGCTGTGTATATCTGGTTCCATCATATTGTACATGTCTTTTTTTTGGGGTGGGGGTGGGGGGGGGCTAAAAACATTAAAATGTGGAGAAGGGACATTGACATTGCGAGGCTGTCTGGACAGTACAGCCTGGGAGGAGATCAGTGAATCCTCTGGCAACGTGGATGAACTCATGGACCTGGTTAGTTCCTGGATATCATTATTATTCCCGTAAAAGAGAGTTAGGACCTACCAGTAATAAACACCTTGTTCTTAGATAAGAAGACGCAGGCTTTAAATGGGGGAAACGTTCTCATCTTACGTCTGTACTAAGAGAGGCCAAACTGGAAATTAGAAGCTGTACTATGCTACAGCTAAGTAATGATAATTTGGGCTCAGCCTGGGGCAGTATAAGGACTATGAATGGTTAACAGGATAATGTTAAGAGAAGACTGACAATAGATGGGTTCACTCCAATTCAAGTTCTGGAGGTCAGGATGTCGGGCTCACTCCACCCAGCTACATATACGAGCACCTCCGCAGCTTTAACAACCGATTCAGGGTTGCTGTTCGTGGACTATTCATCAGGTTCAACGCCCGTGGCCACGTCTGCTGACCCAGAATCAGCTGGGTCCTCCACGTCTTAACCTGCAGGATGCAGAGACTGAGACTAAATGTTCAATTTTCCCCAACATGGTCTCCTGAGAGGACAGCGACTGATGGACGGCATAAAGAACCAGTGGAGCCCTAAAAGGGGCCTATATCAGACAATAATACCGAAAGCATCTCCATTGTCTGAGGAAACTCTTAAGTTCCAGGTTGACAAGACCCTGATGATGATGATGTTTTATCGACCTGTGCTCACTTTTCTCATCTGCTGGTATCAGTGTCTTAAGGTCACAAAGGTGGTTAATGTCTGGAGCAAAGTAACTGGAGCTGCACTGGAAACTCAGCAGGATCTTTACAACAAACAGTTGTATAAGAAAACAAGATCTGTTCTGTCTGATCGTTTCATCCTTTACATCGGCACCTGGTTCCCTCCTCAGATTCAAGCCCTCCATCATCTTCCTCCTCTGCTTCAGGAGGAACAGTTGTTATTTCTCCCTTCTTCACTCAGTGTTTCACTTTGTCTTGGATGTATTTTGTATTTTGTGTCATGCTCTCAGTGTTGTATTTATGCGCCCTGTGTTTTTTGTAGGCAAAATTCATGAATCTCACTGCTGCATAACCAACTGCCCCACTGGGGACAAAAAAAGTGATTGATTGATCGATTGAATATTCAGTTTATGACAAAGCAAAGCACCGATAGTCACGTTTAAGAGGCTTTAACCCGCAAACATATGTAATTTTTCCTTAAAAAAAAAAAAAAAGACAATCAGAATAGTTGATTTAATTTTCGACTAATCATTGCAGCTCTGGTTTTGATTTATCAGTAAAATTCACAATGACCATGACATGACAACAGACACAAACACACACACATACACACCTGTTTGGTTAGCTCTTATTAGTCCTGTAATATGAACTAATGAGTTGAGGCTGAAACATGGTGAGAAGACAGCAGGCCGTGGGTGTGGGTGTGGGTGTGGGTGTGGGAGGGAGGGAGGGAGAATAAATACACAGGCATTGAATGGGTGTTGGTGATTATGCAGCCCTGCGTAAATCAACACACACACACACCATCAGGATTTTCCTCTAACTGTAACTGCTGTGATAGTCGGTTTTTGATATTTAAAATATGCACATATTTTTCATGTATTTGTGTGTGTGTTGTGTGTGTGTGTGTGTGTGTGTGTGTGTGTGTTTGTGGTTTTTGTACTAATTTCATCCCTCCTGGACTATGGCAAAGGACAGGATTATGTTCAACATCCAGTAAGAGGAAGCAGCCTGATGGCAACATCGCTCTTATTGCTAAACAACAAAAGATAGGTCAAAGGTCATTTCCCTCCGTAACTGATTGGTGATGGATCTGATCTCTGACCTCCATCGTTAAGTTAAATTTAACAGACTAAAACTACAAACAGTAGAGAGGAAAAGAAAAACCAGATTAACGTCGGAATAGTGATAATTATCTTTTCACTGAAGTAACATTGTCCATGAGTATTTTTACTGAGTGGTTTTACTTCTTTTACTCAAGTAAAAGCTCTGAAAACTTCCTCCACCGCTTGTACACACAAAGTACTTTTCTCCTAGTTCAGATTCAACTGAGGCCAGCGTGTATTGTGTGTGCAAAGTGTTTGTGATGTGTGTGTATTGAGTGTATTGTGTGTTTATTATGTCCTGTCAGGTTGTGTTTGCTTTGACTTTGTGTCCCACTGAATCAGATTTAAACGTCCACCGTTTATTTGATTAACACCCTGGCAGTCGGGCAGTGTGTGTTTGTATATGCATGTGTGTGAGTATGAGTGCATATATGTGTCTGTGTGCTGTATGGCTCATTAGTCAAGTGTGTGTGTGTGTGTGTGTGTTTGTGTGTGTGAAAGAGAGAGTGAGTGTGCAGGCCACGCTGGTTAAAGACTCAAACAGTGGTCACACTCCATCTCCTGTCTGATTAATGTTGTGTGTGTGTGTGTGTGTGTGTGTGTGTGTGTGTGTGTGTGTGTGTGTGTGTGTGTGTGTGTGTGTGTGTGTGTGTGTGTGTGTGTGTCCTGCACACTGCTGCAGTCTGATTTCTAGTGTCACTGCTTAATATGAGCAGCCACCACAGTTCTGTGGACTGAAGTCCATGAGAAAGCTGTTTTCTCTAGTGTCCATAAGGTCACAGTAAGAACTTATTGACCAGAAACACTCCAGTTCAGGTTTTATTCCTAATCCAACCCCCCGATAACCCCCCCCCTTATGTATATGCTCAGTTGTGGCTTTAAGATGCTTAATTCTTTCCCTCAAATCAGTGGAGGAGTTTAGCATCATGGAACCAGTCTGGTTTTGTCTTTTGTAGCGAGTTGGGTCACATCTGGTTCTTTAATGAGCAAATTACAAGTGGAGCTGCAGGTCTCTCAGGCCTGAGCGCTGGCTGTTAAAATGATATGACATCTGTGTGTTAATAGTGGGTTTTTTCTAAGGTAATTTTTCTTGGCGCATTTGTCTTCATTGGAAGATGGATATTTACGCGGCAGACAGACAGGTGTGGGGCAGACAGACAGCTGTGGGATAAAACCGTTTCAGTGTTCACGCCGAATGTTTCAACAAACACCTATGTGACGCTGTTCTGTTTCAACATCGCTCGCTTTCACCTGCTTGAAAATGTCCAGACTTTCCCCCCATTAGTAGGAACCGAAGGTCCAGGTCGTTGTTGCAGGTCTGGTCAGTTATGGAGGAGCACACAGAGGATTGTAGCTGCAAGAGAGAAGCTGTGTTTGGGTAGCAAAGTGTCGACAGATTACGGAGCCTATCCCCTCACATCAGTGATGGTGGGTGACTTGATTCACTGCTTGTGCCTCCATCCTCCGGTCCCCCTGGTCTTGGGCAGTTCGTCCCCGGCTTCTCTTAGATTCCTCTGGACTTCGGCTGTTCGCCGCAGATGCACTGCTGCATCGAAGACCCTGATTAAAGTTTCTGAAGATGATGAAGAGGCTAAAAAGTCAGACGGCTGCAGGAAATTGGCTGTTAAGTGAGCACTGAATCATTTTTTAAAAAAAGTAAAACTTAATGAAACCTAAGGACAATATCTCATGTTTTGTCCATCATGTCCCAGCTCCTCAGTGAAAGCCACATTTTTTACACTCAGAGAAATACTTATATCAAGTGGAGGTAATCTCTACGTATCTGCTGTCTTTGGATCTCTACTATTACACAATTAAAATTAAAGTTCTGTGGGCCTCTGGACAAAGACACTGAGTAAGAAGCAGGTGAAACAGGAGAAGAGCCAGTGGAAGACTCACGTCTGCACTGGGATCACTGGTTGCTGGGGAGTCCTCCTTAAATCCTGAAAAAAAAAAAGATGAACCGCACAGGTTTTATTGCAATATTCAGGCAGTGAATTTACTCAGTGTGTGCGTCTGCGTGTGTGCGTGTGTGTGGATATGAACTGACTGCACCCAGGACCTGCTGTCTTGCTCAGTAATTGTTTGCAGAGCACAGACACGACTCCTGCTGACCTTTAATTTCAGGTTTGCAGTGGAAACGTGCGGCTGCGGCCCTCGTTTGCCTCACCGTGTTTGTTCTGCACATACGCCTGTGTGTGTGTGTGTGTGTGTGTGTGTGTGTGTGTGTGTGTGTGTGTGTTTTATTTTTAACCTCTCTGGCTGTTGGTGTGTGATTTACACTCCAGGCATGTTCAAGCGAGCCGTGTGCCATCGATGCTGTTTTTATTACACCTTGTGCCAAGTGCTAACAGCCGGATACGAGCTGCAGCAACGAGTGGATGCAGGCACAATTAGCATAATTGAAATAATAATAATGCTAACGAGCTTTCTGAGTGGAGGCAGAGCAGAGAGGAGAGCGCGAGCGGCGGCGGCGGCGGCGGCGGCGGTGGTGGCGGTGGCTCTGTCACCGTGGCGATTGGCTGCGGAGAGTTGTGTGTAATTGGGATAATGGGGTGGTTTAGTGGTGGAAATGATGCTTTTTATGGCGTTGGGGATGAAACAGGTGCCAAATCCACCGTTTATCTCACTGTTTGTTAGTTTGTTTTTTTTGGCAGATTTTAAACCTAAATTTATATCAGGACTTTGTCTTCATCATTGTTTTTGGCAAATAAAATAAATAAATAAATAAATAAAAATCAAAGGTCATTTTCTTAGTAGGTGTTTGAGCTGTAGTGTCATGTTATTGACATTAAAGGAGTATTCTGCTAGTTTTTAAAATTTGATCCAGTTGACTACAACTCTATTTATTTTCACTTCACTGTCAAGTCTTTCTTTAAACATGTTTTCATAAATAGCTTGAAAATCATATGCAAATGGGAAAATATTTCCTTTTACATTAAAATTAAAAGCTTGATTTAAGAATTTTCAGAAATGATTGTCTGTGTATCGAAGATGGAGACCAAAAAAGAAGCCTTAAACTTTATTCATCCAACACCGGGACATGAACGGGCAGATACAGTCGGTAACGAACAGTAAATATTAAATATATAGGGAACTGAGACACAAGGAGCTGTAACCTAAATCTCCACCCATGTCTCTGATTTGTTCAGTGTTTCAAACAGGTCTGCAGCTCACTGACTTTTTTCCCAGGTGGGAAAAACAATCAAATCAGAGATGTGTGGGTGAGATTAGTCCTGGGGAGGTCTTCCTCCTACCTTTAAGACGAGGTACATGATGAAGGATGGAAAATACAATAGAAGACTGTCTCTGTTGTGGGTGAGATGTCTGCAGCTGAACACCCTGTCGTAGGTTGACTTTCCCTTGATTAACTAAATCAGTTAATCAACTAATCATTACATCTCTTTGATGTATACATTATGATATAAAGTAATCAAGTTTAGCTCCATCTTGACCTGCTAAAAGATTAAAATGCTGCATAAATAACAATCAAATTCTGTCACAGAGACTGTGTTTGTGTATTAGTTAGTTCATTTAGCTTATAATGTGCTGAAGTGACAATTACAGAGCAAGACTTTTACTGGTTATTGTATTTTCAGTGTTTTGCTGCTAATTTTTCTGGTTTCATTGTAAGATGGATGTATGAGAAGAACAACACGGATAAAAACAGATGCTTGTGGATGTTTTTCTTTTTTTTCACACTGGAAGTCACTGTAAATATCTGGTAGTGTTTTCATTCCCACTGAGCCTCTAAACCCGACGGACACACCTGAGTCGCCCCCTCCCCCCGACCTTCTCTGCAGACTCTTGACTCTGCCGTCCACTCGCCCAAATGCTGCGAGTTGGTAGAATGTGCTTTCAACAAACTAGCCTACAAATGAGGCATTAAGCATTGGTAATGGGGGTGCGGAAAGGTCACGGCTGTATTAATCTGCTGTCTGGGGAATACACCCCTGAGCTGGAAAACACAGAGGCCGGGGGAGAGTAGGCAAGTTTCCAAAAACAAACCCTGAGCATGAATAAATATTTGTCTTTGCCCTGGCGATCATATTGATCATAAAGCGTTTTAGGAAGCGGAATGAGCAGGGAAATGAGATTGATGTAAAAATATTCGGCCGTTGTTTTGCGCGTTTCCCCCTCGGACAATCTGATGTTCTCCTGGCTGGGAACAGAGGTCAGATCCTGCAGGAACATCGATTTTAACTCAGGATCAACGTGGATTTTTATCCTCTTTTGCTAAAATCAGCGGCTGATGTTCTCTCAGTGATGTTTTTCTATTCACACATTAGTTAAAGGCTTTTTTAATTTTTCTTCTATTTAGCAAATCTCATGCCAAAGCTCATCCTGAGACAATGACATAGCACACATACCAACAGGCAGCCATCAGTATTCATGAGTGTGTGTGTGAAAGAGATGTATGAGTGTGTGTGTGTGTGTGTGTGTGTGTGTGTGTGTGTGTGTGTGTGTGAACGGGTTAATGTGATAGTAGTACAGTCCATTTACCATAAAATCGAATCGGATCAAAAGTATGACGACCTCTGAATCAGAGATTGTTACACAATAATTATCAGCATTAGGGACATCATGTACATTTGTTTTATTTCTTTCGTTTGCATCTTTTCAAATTTTAATTGTTAAAAAAATCCATTTCATTAAATAAACACTGGGTTCTTTGGTTCTTGATTACGTAGTTTTTTTCACAGCTGACTTGGCTTATTTTGAATTATAAAAATTGAATTGTATTAATTTTATTTGTATTTCTCCATATTTTCAAAAAGTAAGTAATGATGAAATCTGGTTTAAGTGATTCTTAATTTGCTAAATGTGTGTATGTGTGTATATATATACATATATATGTATATATGCATATATATCTATATGTATGTATATATATATATATGTATGTATATATATGTATATGTATATATATATATGTATATATATGTATGTATATGTATATATATGTCTGTATATGTATGTGTATGTATGTGTATGTATGTATATGTATATATATGTATATATGTATGTATATATATGTGTATATATATGTATATATGTATGTATGTATATGTATATATATGTGTGTGTGTGTATATATATATGTATATGTATATATATGTGTGTGTGTGTGTATATATATGTGTGTGTGTGTATATATATGTGTGTATATATGTGTATATATATGTGTATATATATATGTGTATATATATGTATATATATGTGTGTGTATATCTATATGTGTATATATGTATGTGTGTATGTATGTATATGTATATATTATCCGTGTATATGTATATATGTGTATATATGTATATGTGTGTATATAACTATGTATATATGTGTGTATATATATGTGTGTGTGTGTATGTGTATTTATATATGTGTGTATGTGTGTATAGATGTGTATATGTGTGTGTGTGTGTGTATTTATGTGTGTGTGTGTGTGTATGTGTGTGTATTTATGTGTGTATGTGTGTGTATTTATGTGTGTGTGTGTGTATTTATGTATGTGTGTGTATATATATATGCCAAAAATCTTGCTTCAAGTCTTACTTAAAGTCTTCAGAAGCTCAATTTTTATCTAAAATTATTCCAAATTCTTGCCATGACAGACTAAATTGGATTCTTCTGTACATGAAATATTTTTTTTCATATTTAATTATATTCTGAAGGCTACGTCCTGGTTTCCCTAATTAACTTTAATCGGTTTAATGTTCCAGTCAACAGTTCTACCTAAAACCACAACAGCAGTTTATAGATATGTTTAACTCTGCTGGTTGTCTCGTCTCTTCATGTTTTCGGGTTTTGCTGCCAAATCTCACATGATAATTGATTAGACTTCATGAAAAAAACCCATTGGTGCATGAAAAAATGAAAACTAGATACCAAATCAAATTCACCACACTGGCTCTAATATGAGACATCCTAGATTATAAAGTGGTGCCCGGTTTTTCCAATGGGTGTTTCTGGACAAAAGCCCCTTTTTCTCATTACTGGTCTGAGAAATAGAAACTATTTATGACTCTTATATTGTGTTTGGGATGGATGGTGGGTGTACAAAGTGCCCCTGGGGTCCACATCTAGAGACCAGGTCCACATCCTGGGTCCTGTTTTTGTTTCAGGTTCAGTAAAGATGGTTCAGTGTAAATAACAGGTTGTGTCTGAAGTCACCGTGAACTTTTTTTCTGGATTTAAGCAGACCAGGATCTTTTCTGAACCTGAACCAGGTTCTGTGAGGGTCTGAACAAAACCATGAATGGGTTTAATGAAGCTGGAGTCACTACAGGTGGATGTTGAATTGTGGGATCAGAGATTCTTGGTGGAAAACATGTCTGTGACTATTTAATAAAACCTTCAGTATAAACGTTTGGTCGAAGAAAGATGCAGCCATGCAAACATAATCATACACGTTCCCAACCAGACCTTCAGCTAACATCTGTCTTTTCACTGACGCTGACTATGATCATCTTTACCTGTCCTCACCTGTGCCTCAGTCGCTGCTGCTCCCAGGTGTTTCAGGAGAAAGATACAAACATGATTGAAGGTCTGCGCTCCCTAAATATCAATGTTCTGATCGGCTGATTAAACTCAGGCGGTTTCAGATCGGAGCCTGGTCTCTCCTGGTTGCTCTGACTCTTTTCTGGGTGTCATGTAAAAGGTTGTGTACAGAGGAGGACACTGGCTGCTCCCCCCGCCACCGTCCTCCTGGGTTTTATTCATAATGAACAAATAAAGATCTGGTGTGTTTTCAGCCTTGTTCGAGGTGCCGACAATAGTCTGTTCTGACATGGTTTCAGTATCTGTCAGGATTATCTTTGGTGCAGAGTTTCACAGGTCAGGCTCTCAGCCTCTCAATCATCATTAACATGTGATTTCCAATTTAAATTTCAATAACCAGCAGGTCATTAGCTGTGTATGTGCGTTTGATTGACAGGTTCGTGTTTCCTGCCAGGTTGTCCATTCAACACCCATAGAGAGAATCCGTCACATGCTGCTCTTTCAACTTCACAGTTTTGCCAAAGAGGCCTTTTTAAGGTTGACAAAATACTCTTGACTCAATGTCCACTTACTAGCTTTTTTTCCAGAGCTGCAGCTTTCACATCTTTTGTGTAAAGATTATTTTGTCAAACTACTTTTCACATTCAAAGGTGTGTCAGTTTATGAGGCAAGTTTGATGATTAAAAGTTTTTAGGAAAAAAGTCAAATAGTGGTTCACTCATTATGTTTTACTCTGATAAAGGAACAACAAAGGCAGCAAACAAAATAAAGATTTTTAAGATATCGGGTTTTATCTAAAATCAAAAAAATGAACAGATCATGAAAGAAAAATCCAGTAACCACATTTACAAGGGTGAAGGTACTTGTTGAACAATTAAGTTATATCAGGTGTTTAACCCTCTGTCCGTCTGTTTTTCAGTGGGGTGGGTTTAGCCCGTGCTCACTTCGAGAAGCAGCCTCCGTCCAACCTAAGGAAGTCGAACTTCTTCCACTTCGTGCTGGCGCTGTACGACCGCCAGGGGCAGCCGGTGGAGATCGAGAGGACTTCCTACGTGGACTTCGTGGAGAAAGACAAGGTGACGTGCATTTCTGTTTCGTTTCATGTTCTCCCTCTGATTGGGTGGTTAGATCAAGTGAAAGACAACAGTAAACGCATCTGACAGCCAGCAAACTGGGTGACTTAATCACCATGGACACACACACTGTGGTTTATTTACACTAAGTCAAACACACACACAAACACACACACACACCATCCTGCTGCCTGAGGGGACCCTTTGGCCTCGGTGGTCCTACTCCAGGTTTGTTTTGGTCTGTTCTGGACTCTCCTCACAACCTTGATGAATTCTACGTTGTCTGAAAGCTCCGAGTCTCCTGATTCCTTCTGTGCAAAGCGTTTCAGGATCAGTTACATATCACTGCAGCAGCTGTTGACTCAGAACTGGTTCAGACTTGAGGTGTCTTCATCACACCAAAGCTGCGACTCCAGGCTTTAGATTTCCTCCTTTACGCCAAAAAACCAAACAGGCAAGGCAGAGAAACTTTGTTTCTTTGTAGCTTTGGGTTAGTTCCTCTTCTGCTCATTGTGAGTTTCTGGTTGTAAAGTTTAAAGTTTCCCTCCTGAGGAGATGAAGGTTACGATCAGAACAATTGAGGAACAGGAGCCTTTTGCACAAACATCTTCAGGTCAGGTTAGAGAAGTTTGTGTTTTATAACCACTTGAAGAGGTCATGTCAGCCTTCTATTATTTACTTTTAGCTACTGATTTAAAGTTTGCATTAATGCATGTAGCTTTCAGGTGTTACGGTACAAATACCCCTGGTGCGGAATATCTGCACTATAGCACCAAATATAGATCCACAGCTGAAAATAGTCCCCAACAAAGTCATTATTACCTCCTGTTTGTTTGATTAAAAACCACAGTGAGTAGCTAATTGAGGAAAATAACTGAGACCTTTTATAAATCAAACTATATTTACTTGTGAGCTGTTTTAAAGATTTTCACCTTCAGTAGGAACCAATGAGCTGAGAGCCGAGATGGAGGAGGGAAGATGTTGAGAGACGGATGAACAAACGTGAGATTTGTTCATTAGAGCAAAAAAAAAAATCTTTTATTTTCAGTTGCACCACATAAAAAACTTTTACTCCTAATAAGACTATTGATAAATATAAAATATCCAGACAGGTTTAGGGGTGTTTGTTCTGTGATCAGCTGCCAGCTGGCACTGAATCCTCCCCTCCACTCCACCCACTCACTCACCTCACCTCTGCTATGACCTCTAGTCTCTTGCCCCAGTGCCCCCCCCCCCCCCACACACACACACACATGCACACACACAAACTGGGACTTTGCCAACACTCCGAGGCTCCGTTGGCACCGAAAGACCGACTGACAGAGGCTGAATTGGGGGGGGGGTGCAGAGGTTTGGAGGGATTAAATAAAATGGGGATAAAAGGTTGAAAGAGAAAAAGAGAACAAGAGGAGGGAAGAGTGGGTCAAGAGAGAGAGAAGAAACAAAGGGGAGGGGTGATGGTTGGTTCACAGGAAGGAGAATAAAGGGAAGATCGGGATATTTTCAGTGGTAACACAACTCACACAGTACTTCCTCCTTCCATGTTCTTGTTCAATGTGAGAGACGGGGACGAACTCACAGCTTCGGCTCCAACGTTTAGCTGGAGATAAAGACTCTTCAATGGGATAAAGCCTCTTTGACCCCCCCAGAGTTGAACTGATGCTACACCTGCTCCTCATCTTAGAGTTACAAAATCATCCTTTTGACTTATTGAGAATATATAATTATTACTATTAATCTCCAACCTTTCACCCTTTATTTTTTTCAGAAATTACGGGCAGCAGGACTGTTTTCAGTGTTTACAGTGTTACTGCTTCTGGACGACTATAAATGTTTCGCCATGGTAATGTGTTGAGTATAGTGTGATGTGTTTTTCTGTGTGACAGGAATACAACGGAGAGAAG
The DNA here is from genome assembly GCA_016859345.1 of Istiophorus platypterus. NCBI lineage: Eukaryota > Metazoa > Chordata > Actinopteri > Istiophoriformes > Istiophoridae > Istiophorus > Istiophorus platypterus. Next base: position 799,382 of record CM029134.1, on the reverse strand, counting down.
ACCAACAATGGAATTCACTACAGGCTACAGCTCCTCTACAGCAATGGTGAGATACACATATTTGGGGGGGGGGGGGCACCCAAAGCACTTGGCTCAAGGTCCAGGGGAAGGTCATGGTCTCAGATCAGTATTGGAAAAGTCCACAACAAACGTGCTTCAACGGCCGCACTTGATGAAAATATTCATATACTAGTCTAATATATCATTAATATATTATTAATGATATATTAGACTAGTATCATCTTTAACCTCATAAAGTTGATGTGGTGAAGTTTATCCGTCTCAGTGTTTCTGAACCAGATGGGAAATGTGCTGCAAAACCAAAACCAGGAGCTGAAAGAGGCTGAAAAGCCCCGGAGATGGAGACAGTTCTTTGGAACCATTGCTCATATAGAAGGGCTGATTAATCCCACTTTACTTTAATATTTTGTGGACAGAGCAGATGATAGTTAGAGGAAAGAATACTACCATTTTCTCTCCCCTCACTTCCTTGATTCCTCTCCTCTCCTCATCATGTTTCATTCCTTCTCATGTAACCAGTGATTCCTTCTGTCACATTGACAAATTAGCATCCGTAGGACCTGCTGCTAATTTTATAAACACACCTCTGGACAGTGACTGTGAACTAAACTCAAACTGAGCCTGTTTTTAAAACATAGGCACTGCAGCGGGTCCAGTGGTTTTCAGGTCTGAGATCTGCAGTATTGATCAATGAAGTTGAAGTAATGATCGCTCGTTTCCCGCAGGCCGCGCCCGAACTTTCCGGGGTGATTTAGAGTTTAGAATTTGTGGAAAAGGAATTTATATTAAAGGTCAAGTCGCTGGACTTGGTTTAACTGAGCTGTCGAAGACTGTGAGGCTGGAAAAACTTTCATTATCAGCAGAGAGAGAACGAGAGAGAGTCAGAGAGTCACATCTGGAATATCTGACAGCCAACCAAACCTGAACTCTGCTTTGTCCATTGGGGAGAAAGTGGAGGGTTCTTTGGCTGATTCAAAACACACAACTCGGCTTTGTGCTGGCAACGGTCCAGACCTGCAGGAGGAGGATGGCTGCAACGCTTTCCGACCCCCACAGAAACAGCAGATAAAGTGGGACATAAAAGAGCCTTTTCTTCCAAAGGCAGATAAATCACTCTAATATGGGTCGCGTCGTCGGATTAGCATCGTACAGGGGTAATTGACCTCATCTGCAACCGGGACGGACAGCCGCCATTTAGTCTGCCGACCGCTCGCCGCTTGGCCACAGAGCGAGGAGTGAATCACGTCAATTAGACGGCAGAGGAAGCTGCGAGGAAACGTCCCGAAAAACAAGAAGGGAACCCCCCCCGCCAACCCACAGCTTCCAACACAATCAGAGCCCCTCCACCGCTAACAGGTGTTCCCTGCGATTTGCTTCCTCCACCCCACGTTGTGCCTGTGTCACATTTACGCTTGGATGCATAGCTAATAAAAGACAAGCAATTCTGATTGATATTTAATTTGTCGGAGAATGAGGATTCCTTGTTATCCTTGAGGAAAAAGGCGGGGGGGGGGGGTCGGGCTATGGCAGTTAAAGGCGGCCTGGCCTATAAATAATAAACAGCTCTGGAGCCGCGCTAATGTTTGTTTTTGCTGAGGGGAGTTAGCGTAGCCGGGACGAGATGACAAGAGCTACAGAAAACATAAATATACTACAGGGACATAAATAATAACAGAATTCATTTACAGCGCATTATTAGGAATCGGTTCTTTTGTTTGGAGGGGGGATTCTCCTTCCTTTTTTGCATACTGAGATCGAATTAACATAACAGGCTAATGCATGTATGTATGTTGGCGGTGTAAACGTGTCGTCAGGCAGTCAATCCTGCTCCGACTCACAAATAATTATGACGGTAATTCTTGTGTAAAGCGTGTGTGTGTCCTTGGCTCCTGTGTGTTTTGGCTGAGTTTTGTGACGGTTGCGGTGTGTTTCCCTGTTTTTTAGGCATCAGGACAGAACAGGATCTCTATGTCCGGCTGATTGACTCCATGACCAAGCAGGTGAGCAGAACCAGAACCTTAAACCACAGAAACCTCGCAAACACCCTGGATCCTGATCCTGGTGGAACAAACAGCACCTACAAAACAAACAGTGGAACCCAGCAGTGCTGGTGCAGCAGAAACACAAGACTCATCAGAAACATAAACTTACAACATTTTCTCATCATGTTAATATGAAACATGATCCAGTCACGGTTATGTTTTCTATAAAACATATTTCTGATGCAGTTTATTTGTAAAGAAACATTTCCAGGAGACAGAGTTTGTCTAAAATACAGCATCAAAGTCAACATGAAGAGAAGGTAAAAAAATAAATGTTTCAGTGCTCTGAGTCTCTTCTCTACACCAGAACAAGACTGTGTCAGCATCATTATCTCATTTCCTAAAAGACTAAAACCTCCTGGTTTCCTGAAATAGCAGAGATTTTTTCCAGCTCCTCAGAAACCTCTAGACTGCTGGTCTCGAGAACTCCTGAAACCTCAGACCACTTTCTTTGAATCTAGAGTTTGTCATTAACACCAGAGCTTTTGTCTCACAAACACGGAGCCATAGTTTAAAAAGAAATATTTGAACCTTTTTCTGGGACGTGTCTCTGAACTTGTGTGTCTTTACACTCTTCTGTCCGTTTATAAACCAGATAATAGTGAAACACATCCAGACTCTAACCCCAATTGTCTCTCTGTTGCCTGTTAACCCCAGAATACTCCCTCAAGCTGAGAAACCCCCCCGTCACCTGAAGATTCTCCCTTTGAACATTTGTCGTGACTCTTGGTCTACCTCTCCCTCTGTCCTCCTCCTCCTCCTCACTTTCCCAAACTGGAGCAGCCCTGATCTGTTTTCCGTTCCAGCTATGTAGCTCAGTCTTTAGCCGGCTACAGATCCTCCTGTTCCTCCCACTTTTCCGGTTTTCACTCACTCAGAACCCCCGTGTGGGACCTGAACCTGTGAATAGTTTCCCCGCCAAGAAAAACTCCAAATATTTCCAGATTTTAGTGGCTCCTTCCCGCCGACCTCCCAGCCTCGGCCCTGACGTTCGCTTAGCTCCGGATCCCGGCGTTCCTCACGCCTAAAGGTTTATTCTGGAAACATTATTCTGGGAATGAACATCTAAAAGTTGTTTTGTTTTTCAAGGTTTTTAGTTTTGCTTCACTTTGGATGTGAAGCTCTTAAATAGTTTGTATAAGGTTAATAACCAAGTCGTAAACATTTTTAAACCCAAGAGCAGAAAGCATCAGTAAGTTCAAAATAATAAACACCAAAGACAAACAGAGAAAAAGTGAATCAGATGATGATAATTAATCACTTAAATTCAACAGTGACCTGCACATTAAATAATGAGAATTGCATCAAAAGATACACGTCACTTCAAAAACAATCGACTTTTCATTCTTTCTGATTAAACTGGGAGAATCTGTTTAGATAAACTGAATCTTTTTTTTTTTTTTTTTTTTTTACAAGTTCTGTATTGGAAATCCTCTCTGACAAGCTAAAATGCAAACACAAGATTATAATGATGATGATGATGGATGACTGTAGGAGGAGGAGAGGCAGAGATTCTACTTCACCTCAGACTGAAGTGAAATCTTGCGGACGGAGCTGAACTCGTTCGCACACATCAGGAATCGAAACCCCGTCATCGGGAAGCTTTAAAGTTTAAAGGGCAAAATCAAAGAGAGTGTGTTGTTGGGACCCGGATCCATGTCGTCTGACCGGTGAGTGAATCAAATGAAGGACCGGATCCATTGATCCTAGGAGTAAATTCATTTATTAATTGGAAAAGCTGAACAGTTGAGAGATCCATGTAATCAATACATTTGATGGAATATGGATGCGTTTGGACGCTTGTTAAAATGGAAAGTCACGAATTAAGATGCAGTGCGGTCTGTCTGTTCACGTCTGAGTCCGAGTGCTGATGCAGACAAAAGAGAATTTGAGAATTTGTTTTCTGTGCGTGATGGAAACGAGGTCACGGTGTCTGAAAAGAGTCACACAAGAAATAATATTTGGTCAGAGAAAAAGCTGTGTGTTTGGACCAAACATCAGCAAGTCCTCACAACTCATATTTTTGAATTTAAGGCCTTTAAAATGTCTAAAAGTCATATTTTTAGAGGATGAAATCACATTGATCCACAGGATTTTATGACATGTATTAAACATATGAAATCAGTTGATCTTTGGTCCGAGTCCATTTTTTTTGTCTCCTTTTGTTGTAGCACTCGTTATATTTGGCTCCATAGTCTGCCCCCCCCCCCAGTTGGGGGTCTGCAGGAAGAAGCCTTATTATCTTTGTTTGATAGTTTCACATTTCTAAGCAAATTCTATTTAAAAGCTGTAAACATAGGTTATTAGAGCTTTTTTCCAGCAGTGTGAAGGTTTAACAGTGAAGTTATTACAGTTTATTACATTTAATGTTCTGATTATTATATTTCAATAATTTTATATGTGATTTTGCGTGTGATTTTATTGAGGTATCTTCGGGTCTTAAAGTCCTACAAAGTATGAAATTCAATTTCCTATTCAAAAAAGCCCTCAGAGGGTTTTAAAAAGTCTTAAATTTAACTTGGTGGAGACTGAGATAGATGACAAAAATATCCTTGTTCTTATGGATATATATTAATCACAGCACCAGCATTAGCGTGTGCTTGAGACTCATGTTAAATTTCCTTGGTTCAGGTCTAGGACAGAGTAAATGAGATTATGACTCAGAGGAGCAGGACTGAGGTTCTGAACGTTAAAGAAAAATCTCCAAAACCGAATAATTTCCAAACACCCGCTTAACCTTCCCACCATCCTCTCAGCTTTACTTCCTACTTATTTATCCCCCCAAGTCACATCACCCCCCCTCCATTTCGGTTCTGTCGGCATGTCACCGATCGATGTACCAAGCAGCTCCCCGGCAAAGCGTCAGCTGTGGAAACCAATCAATAGGCCCTAATGTGGCACAGCGACGGCACACTGGAGACAATAATCCTGACACCTCCTCCTCCTCCATGACAGCCCCCCCACCTACCCCTCCCCACACACGTCTCAACCTTCACCTCCCACTACACAACACCCCATTGGTCGACAGTCAGACCTGACAGACAGTTCGGCTGGAGGCCCCGCGGATCGATAGGACCCCGTCGAGGGCCTGTTAGGGGGCCCCGCGTTCGTGGGATTGTTGGGGCGAGAAGGAGCTGGATTAATGATTGGCTGGGGCCAAGGAGCGGTGGGGCCCCTGAATGGCAGATTTACTTTCATACAGTAAATTAAATCACACAGAGAAGCTGAAGGGTTCAGTGCAGTGACAGCTGAGATATGTAGAAAGAGAAATGTAGAAAAATATGGTTTTTGTTTTTTTGGAATATTGTTTGTATTTTACAGATTTTTCATACGGATAAAAATTAACCCAATGTAACACACACACATACACACACACCAGGGCAGAGGGCCAGTAGTAACTGAAGGTAGTTAACATATCTTCACCACACAAACTAACATCCTCTACAAAAATGCGACAAAAAAAACAAAACAAAGAAAATAGTTATATATCACATTAAGTTATTAAAATGCAGTTTCTATAGTAAAATGTTATTGAGCAACAAATTCAGAAAGTTGTGGACTAGACAGATTTGAAATTAAAGCACACATGACTCACAAAAGTAATGGTTCGCTATACTTACAAGGACCCTCATAGCCCCTAAATCCTGACTTACCTCAGACAAAATAATAATCATGAACCTTTCAACAGCTTTTTCTACAAGTGAAGAAGAAAAATGTTCCAAATGTTTCCTTCTAGAATGTCCATAACTTTCAAGAATTTATAGTGTCCAAAATTTCCTCACTTCCAAATCCCTAAAACATCCACATTTTCAGAAATATTGATTTCTAAAAATATCTTGACTTTTTAAGAATCTCCTCAATTTACAATGTCTGCTCTGTTGAAAAAAACAAAACTCTTTTTTCAAAATACTTGTCTTTTCCAAAATGTCCAGTTTCTAGAAATATCGACAGAAAAAAAAACTTCACTGCATCTCAAAAATACTGCCACTTTCCCAAAAAACACATTTTCCAAAATGTTCTCACAGACAAGGTGAGAAGTCGAGCTGGTCCCCACAAAGATAGACATATAATGCACACGCTCACAGGAGAAATGTGGACATTAACCCAGGAATAAACACGAAAGTGGTCGTGCAATCACTCGCGCACACATGGTTTGTTGCATCAGAAACGATGATGTATAAATATCGACCAAATCTACACGCAGGGTGGTGTGTGTGTGTGTGTGTGTGTGTGTGTGTGTGTGTGTGTGTGTGTGTGTGTGTGTGTGTGTGTGTGTGTGTGTGTGTGTGTGTGTGTGTGTGTGTGTGTGTGTGTGTGTGTGTGTGTGTGTGTGTGTGTGTGTGTCTCTCTGATGCAATCCATGTCCCTCCTGGTCAAACTGGAGCATTTTAATCCAGAGGAACAGAGCCAGCATCAGGATCAATAATGCAGAAGTGGTCGTTATCCTAAAAGTATTGTCCCCCAGGGGGGTGTGTGTGCGCGTGTGCGGTGGAGGTCTGTTTTGACTATAAAGGTGGATGAGGTAGTGGTAGGTCATCGCAGGAAAAAAGGGGGGAGGAATGGGGGGGGGTACACACACATGCTCTTACTGGAGTTCATTTACAACCACCAGGGTATTACAAAAACCACACACACACTCACACTCACAATCCTTCTCACACACACCTCCCTCCTCTCAGCGGTCATCCGTCATCCGGACGCTGACATGACAGCTCAGTGGGGGTGAAGGGGGGGGGGGGGGGGTTGAGAGAGTTTTGAGGGGGGCTTCATCCTGGGGCGCCACCCGCCATCTGGCAGGGAATTCTGGGAAGGCTGGAGGAGGCTGAGACCACCAAAAGGGGAGGTAGTGGGACGTGGTGGTGGGGTGTCCATGTTCAGAACTGCCTCTTTTTTTGTAAATTGTGCAGGAAGTGGTTGGAGGGTGTGTGAGAGAGAGTGTGTTTTGGAAGGGATGGAGTTGGGGGGTTGTACACATCATATCAGAGCTGTCTCTTTAGTTCAGATGTTCATAAGTTTAAAAACAACACGACTGGATCCACTGGATCCCAGTTACAGCTAACTGGTCTAGTTTTGATGGCAGTAAACTGGTACCTGTACATTGATTTACTGGTCTACGTGTGTACTAAGTTAGTTTACGCGGGTCATTAACTGGTTTATATTTGCGTATGTAAACCTGTTTACTGCATACACATCTAAACCAGGTTACTTAACAGATAAACCAGTTTGCTGCACATTTTTACTAGTTTATCTGAAGAGATGATTTATATCTAACTGGTTTACAACTGGATTAGACATGTAGCAAACTGGTTAATGTATTGCAATGAACTGGTTGTCAGGAGTGATTTGGTTCATATGTAAACTGGTTTAAATCTGCAGTAATCTCAAATATATGAAAACTGGTTTGCCTGTGCAATAAATTGGTTTAAACATGAAGTAAACTGGTTTGTACTAAGTTTACACGGGTCATTAACTGGTTTATATGTGCATATGAAAACCTGTTGATTGCACACACGTCTAAACCAGTTTACTGGCCATGTCACAGGAAATTTTTGGTCATGTGGCCAAACGTCAATGATATATTTTTACAAATAATTATTTTCATGTTCAGGAAGTGGAAAGTCAACAAAGTCAAACCGAACCTTATTCAGACTAGTTATAACTTAAGGAAACATTCCAGTCTGCATTTGTGTTTCTTGAAACTTCCACTTGTCAATGTGGTATCATTTTTTTTTTTGTTTTGTTTTTTTCAATGTTCAGAACCTACAGAAAAAGTCTGTGGGAACATTTTGACCATTTAATGTGACCAGACACAACCTACAGACGCTGAAAATGGACCTAAGTTTTAGAACCTGCCGAGGAACGATCTCTGCTTTCTCTGAGTCTCAGTGAGCTGACCCGAACCCGTCTGTCTCTTCTGTCCCATCAGCCCATCCTGTATGAAGGCCAGGACAAGAACCCGGAGATGTGTCGTGTCCTCCTCACCCACGAGATCATGTGCAGGTAAAACACACAATAATGAAGACTCTACAGTACCCTATCATGGATTTGGTGCCTTGCTCAGAAGCACCCTGGCTGGATGAATGGCTATTGACAGACAGGTTTTTGGAAGTCAAACCTAGAACCAACTGTGTGTGTGCGTGTTGATGTTGAATTTATACTGAAATGCTAATTCCTGTATAGTTTCAGTATATTAAAGGTTCAAACTGGCATTTGGATCTTTAACTACAGTGGCTTGTTCCTCAGGTGTTTTCTCTGGTAATCAGGTTGGAGGAAGTGAGCGTCGTCTTCTTACAGTCAGCTTTTGACAGCGGCAGCTTGTCTTTTAATGGACAGAGCACCAGTGTAACATGGTCTTCCTCAGAGAGTGTTGCATTATGGGTTGTTTGTAGCCCTAATGCTGTTTGACTAGCGAGAGTTTTCAGTCCATCGGAGTCAGTGTTTGATTAGTCCATAATCAGGGCTGACCTACGTAATTATTTACTTTATATTATTTTTTTAGATTTAAACTCCAGCAACAAACCGGAAAACTCAAGCTGCCCCAGTAGTAACACCCAAGCAACCATCCCAGAAACCATAGAAACCATTGGAAGCAGGGTTCGGAGATACTGAGACAATAGACACTATCATATTTGTTTTCGATTAATCTGCTGATTAAAACACGAAAATCTTTAAATGTTTTGACTGAGCAACAGTTGAAAACCCAAAGAAAAATTCACTTCATATTTGTAAAAGGTCATAAAAGTCCGGACATATCTGTTTGATCAATTGATTATTCTTTTGTAAATAAAATGTCAGTTCCCACAGTCAAAGGTGATGTAGTCACATAATTTACTTTATCTGAAGACCATTAAACGGAAAATGCTAAGTTTAATGTCACATAGGACAAAAAGAAGCCTCATACCCTGAGATCTATTATTGATTATCAGAATATTTTCTAACATGGATCGAAAGTCTTAAAGAACAAATGAGTTTTATCCAAACAACACCCAGTAACAATCAGTCAGAGCCCCCTTAGCATCCACCTAGCAGCACCTCAGCCATCATGGAAGCTCATCGTTCTGGTGCAGGAAAACGTTCTCAGCTTGAGGTCCACTCAATAGCTGCTGCTTTTAGTCATATCCCACAGTCTTCATCAGCAGATGGAAGGGTAGATGTTCGAGTCTCCAGTTCTACCTTGTTTTTATTTCCAGTCTATTAAAGTTAGTAGTTTTTAGTTTTGTTTATTCTTCTTAAAATACGATTCACTTTAGGAATAATAAGAATGTGTGAGTGGAAATACTTCCAGGAATCCACAGTGTGGAAATACAAGAACTTCTGTCCCCATTACAATTTTGCAGTTTTCTTACATTTTATCATTTTATTACTTTACTACTGCCTTTTCTTTCTCTATTTGTTCTTTTGTGCATTTTATATATAATAAGTTTTAGAGTTTTAGATTTTTTACTTTATTTTCTGACAAGAAAGGATTCGGAGCCGAGTATTGAGATTCCAAGCTACCTTGACGACTGTCTTTTTAGTGTGCTTGTTGGCTTGCTTGTCTGTTTTGCTTGTCTGTTTTCCTTGTGTGTGTGTGTGTGTGTGTGTGTGTGTGTGTGTGTGTGTGTGTGTGTGTGTGTGTGTGTGTGTGTCTATAAGACAGAAAAAAGAGCAGCTGTTGGTTTGTTGTTCATCACACCAATCAACACTTTTGCTGCCTGCATGTCTCTGCTGCTGTCTGTGAGTTAATGGTTTTACTGCTTCAGCCTGAGGAGTGAAGAAGAAGAGGAAGAAGAAGAAAAAGAGTGATATAGGGAGGATAAAAATAGGACACGAACACAAATATATATATATATTTTTTTTTTTTTTATTATTATTTTTTTTTATTTATTTTTGTGTGTGTATGTGTACAAAACATACAGCTGGAGTCTTAATGCGTCGCCTGATCTTTGAGCTGAAGATATTTTATTGTTAAAGTGTGGACAAGACAAAGTGTTTTAGATTTTACATTTTATTTATTTCTGATTTGATATTCAAATCTCATATCTCCAGTTCAGACGTTCATAAATCACCTTTATCAGATATACAACTGGGTTCATTTTATTAAATACTGTGTAATGTGTGGAGTTTAAAACAGGTCAAATGTGCAGCAAAGTGGCTCATTTGTATGTAGGGGTTCACACAGATGTGTGCAGAAAACTGGTTTACATGTGGTCTGGTTTCAATGTTGAGTAAACTGGTTAATCTGTAAAGTCAACTGGCCTGTGCAGTAAACTGGTTAAGACATGTACAAATTGGAATGGAGTAAACTGGTTTGGATGTGCAGAATCTGCAAACTGGTTTACATATAAACTTGATTATTTACATTTTACGTCTAAATAATTTTGTACTAAAACTTACATTTAGAGTAAACGGTAACTGGTTGTGATTAGCAGGAAACTGGTTAGTGTGTAGTCAACTGTTTTAGGTGTGGATTAAACTTGTTAACGTGTAGTAAACTTGTTTATATGTGGAGTAAACTGGTTTAGCTGTCAAGTAAACCTTTAGATGTTATTCTGTTGGATTTACTGGAGTACATCTGCAGTGAACTGGTTTATCTCCGGAGTAAACTGGTTTACATGTACACTGAGGTAAATGAGCATTAACTGGTTTAGATAGAAAGAAAAGGTTTTCAGTTTTCATACTTCAGCAGATGTTTATTGTGACACAGTCAAGCATGTTACACAGATTAGAGTGAAACCAGTTTGTACTTTAGACGTGAAGCACTGTCTTCAGGGTGTAATAGAACAGAACCTGTGATGAAACAGAACCTGTGATGGAATAGAACCTATGATGGGACAGAACCAGCTCGGATTCATCTGTGGTTTGACCTCTCCTCACCAAGCTGCTCATTTGTTTACCCCCCCCCCCCCAACCCAAACTTGGGTGTCTCTAAACTTTTGTGAGGGGGCGGGCTCATTTCCCCCCAGTGAGATTCCTTTGATACGAGCTTCATTTCCATAATGACGGTGGGCTGTCTGCGTCTCCGAGCCTCAGTCATTATGTGATTGAGTGCGATTATTAAGCAGCTTCCCCTGATGGATGCTGTGTTTCCAGTTGCTAATGAATGAGGGATCATAGCTCACTGTTTCCACCTCTCTCTCTCTGTCTATGTCTCTCTACCATCCTAGTCCCAGCTGAGGTCATCTTTATGGGCATCCCAGGTGGTTTGTCTACCTGGATCACACTCACAGGCTGCACCACAGGGTGTAGCACCTGTTTCAGCCTATACAGGTGGATCCCCCCATGGGACTAATGGGCTTAAAGAGTCCAGCTCTTACTCTGGTTTTTGGGACTCAGAGGGAAATATTAATGTGGTAAAAACATCAACTTCTATTCACTTTTAAAGCCCATTTGGTTACAGCTTGGTGACAGGATCCACTCGGTTCTATTAGGCAACTTATGACGCATATTGTTTTATTCTTTTCATTTATGTGTAGCTTATTCCCAACAGTGTTCATGGGAAGATTAAACTTTTATTTTGGTGTGATTTACTGATTGATCATTTAAAGCTTTACTGGAATTCTCGTGCTGTTTCAGACGACACCAGTTGGTTTTCCACCGGTTTATGATCCGTCCCTGCTGATGGAGATCAGACGAGGGTCTGCCCAGAAACAGTAGCTGAGTCTGAAGTCCAGAGAGTGTAACATTATCATTAATGATTGCAGCTGTGCAGAGGTCTTGTTTACAGCTGTGCTTTTTTACAGAGTACTCTGTTAACATGTGGTTGCTGTAGATCTTTACTGTTTACTGTTTCTGTTTACTTTCCTCTTGTTCTGTTGTGTTGAACGTTTTAAAATTAGTTGACAGTTTTATTAAGAGTTGTTAGAAATCTCAAAATAAAATGTAAATTATTTGTTGTATTTCCATATTTTTTGTCTGTCTCAAAAATGTATATCTGCTAATCAGAAATTTTTAAAATCATATATATTAAAAGGATTGTTTTTACCTTATCAAGACCTGAAAGGCTCAAAACCTTTTTTTTTTTTTCAATCAATTAAGGCCATGATGTTTTGATCCAGGATTTTTAATCCAGGTCATTCTGGCATATTTTCCTTCCCATGTTCTTAGGTCAGATTCTTTTATTTCAGGAATCTTCCAGATATACAACAATTATGGAAAAGAGTAATGTGAAATTATTTTCTCATCTGTCAGAAAATTAGGTTTTAGGACTAAATGACAGAGTCAGATGGGTCAGATCCTTGTGTGTGTGTGTGTGTGTGTGTGTGTGTGTGTGTGTGTGTGTGTGTGTGTGTGTGTGTGTGTGTGTGCGTGCGTGCGTGCGTGCGTGTGTGTGTGTCTCAGCTGTGACCTCTCCATTGTATCACTGCGGCACATTAACCATTCTTAAACAGGACTCTACTGCTTTCCAAAACTACCAATCACAAACCAGCGAGCGGGCATGGTGGCGGCAGCCAGGTTGGCATGTTGGCGTTGCCAGTGGGCTCCCAGAGGCTGGCCAGCTCACTGCCACCTTGCTCCCTCGCATACTGCCAGGCTCTGGGCGACGCTGAGAGAAGCCTGCTGTCACGCTTGCCGAGAGGAAGCGGCTTCCAGGCCAGGCGGCGCTGCCTGGCTGCTGGGGGCTGGGCGGTCGAGCGAATTATCGGGCCTGCCCGCCGCAGCCAAGGCGTTCCAGGCCTACGGGTAATTACAACGCTTGCCCTTTGAAAGCGGTTCCCGCGCTGTCGGCCTGTCCCGATCAGTGTTATCTGGACGCTGTGATCCGAGCGCCGGCCTCTGACGCTGCACCGCACCATCCTCAGGGAGCCTTTGAAGGGCTCCCTGTGTTTAATGTGTGTGTGATAGCGGAGCGCTGACGCGCCCAGACAGACCTTCTCTTTGTGCTTTAAGTAGATTCCACTTGTGGCGGCGTCTGAAGTGGCTGCTGAACGGCGAGGAGGAGCAGCCGGCAGTAATGATGCTTGTGTGGCCCGGCCGAGGTTTGGCAGCCAAGCTGGCTCCTGTGGCTGAATTATTTTTGGGGCCTGAGCGCGTGGGCAGGTGTGTGTGTGTGTGTGTGTGTGTGTGTGTGTGTGTGTGTGTGGTGACTGTACAGCGACCTGAGGAGCTGCTCTGCAGCAGGAAGGAGGCGTGAACTCTCTCTGCCAAAATGAGTGACAGTGGCAATAACACACACACACACGCACACACACACACACTGTTTGTTTTGTTTTTGCCAGTTTTTCAGCCATGCACACACTCTCACGCACACACGCACACACTCACTCACTCACACACACTCTTGCAGCCTCACAGTCCCTCTCAGGTCTGTGTGTGTTGTTCCTCTCAGTCATTAGCCCGCCGTGGTGTCAGTCTGCTTGTGGCCCGGGGGGAAACGTCATTAAGGCGATATTGTGGACGCTCAGCCAAGGTTTGTTTTCGTCTTTGGAAAGGGGCCCTGGGTCCCCGGAGGGGCCCCGGCAGTGCTCCTGGGGTCCGGTTTGTTTATAACACTTCTTTGGCAGTTTGGAGGAGGTTGTCACCACAGCAGCACCAGTGGGTTTCCAATGCTAATTGGTCTCCTGGAACTTTCACTAATGGTTCCAAGTAGCTGGGGGAATAAATTATTGTGGCACGTTCTACGGCAACAGTCACATAGACACATCCATACGCAGACAGAGAGACGGCGGGGACATAAACAGGGCGCTTAGTTTATGATTTTCCTGTACTTAGAGATCAAACGGCGTGATAAATGATTCATAAAGTGTCTCATTTGGCATTCGCAGCCTCAATTTGACGCTTGTTTGTCAAATGGCAATTTGATTCAGGACAGCATGGGGCGAATGCAGCAGTGTAATTGGACGTCGCGGGTCATGTGCAATATGATTAATTTTTAAGAATTACCGGAAGATATGTTAAATACCCTCACCCTGATGAGAAAGGAAAGGGATAAAAAACAAACAAAACAGCAGCTCGCCAGAAGATTCTGGGCAGAAAATGAGATCCAGTTGTTGTGGTTGATGATGGATGGATCTTGTCCGTTAGGTTCTCACCTCTGAGTCTCTGAAAGCCGGAGCGCACGCCGATGTTTAGTCTTATAAATTACTTCTGACAGATTTCCTATGTCTCCGTCTCACTGGAAGCTTAAAATTGTGATTCTCAGAGGAATCTGATTCACTTTCTGAAAAACTGGAACCGACTGACACAGATCCATTTCTTGTGTGAGAGCAGCAACACTAGAATTAGAAAAATTAAAAGTGCTGTGTTAGATGAGGCAGAAATTTGGAAAGATTATTGATAGGACGCATCTAAAGTGTCAGTAGTAGAAGTGACGGTGCTGTAGAATGATTCCCCTCAGCGTTATAATGTATTATTGTATGTTAATTTAGTTATTATCACTATGTCTAAGCAGCATGTTAATGAATCTGTGAATATAGTGATGGGAAATTTGTAACAATTGTTAGTGCTTTTTTTTTTTTTTTTTTTAGCATTTTTAATCCTCTATTTTCTGCTTCTTGTCTTAAAGCCTTCAATGTGTAATGTAAAGCACTTTACATAGATAGATAAAGATGAAAATGTCTGCCATCTGCTTGGTGGTGTTTCACCTTTAGCCTGAGAGGATGACCTGCAGACGCCGCTCTGGCCTAAAAAAAAAAAAAGTCTATTATTTCATATCCACTTAAAAACTCAATGAGAAACCAACAACAAACAGTTTTTGGTTTGTTAAAGAAGAATTTTTAAAAAGAAATCACTTTATCTGGGAATTTAATGCTTTTATTAACGCTTAAAATGATACATAATGATGAGTGTAGGACTTGTTCATCTTCACTGGAGCTTCAGAGCCAAGATTTGATGACCCCCCCCCCCGACTCCTCAGTCACAGCTAGAGCTTTCAATAAATGTCAAAACAATATTTGCCCCTAAGAGATTAAAGTAAGTTAAACTTAGCTTAGTTAGATTTCCTTTCTGCCTCTAAACCGCAGGAAGTGCTTGTCCTGTAAACGTCTGATGGATATTAATGTGCTGAACGCAGCCTGCTGCTGTTCAACATGCCCATACTGACCCACGCCACTGAAAGCCTCATTTGGCTCCACCCGTCCCTTGCAGAGCTGAAACACAAACCCAAGGCACCCCCCCCCAATGCGTCCACGGACTGCGGGTCAGCTTCTGCTCGTCTGCTTCGCTGTAACGCCGGAGTCAGCGGCTGGTTGGATGAAACGCTCGCCGGACAGTTTGCCCTCTGGCTACCTGGACGGCTGCTCACCAAGCAGCCGTCCAGTTGGCTGGCCGGTTGTCAGGGGTGACAGCACCGGGTTGTTGGGGGGTGGGGGGGTCCACAGTGGTGCCTCCATTGCTGGGCGTCGGCCAACTGTTAGTGACCTTGGTTTGGACTGCACCCAGCTGGACTGTGTGTGTGTGTGTGTGTGCGTGTGTGTGTGTGTGTGTGTGTGTGTGTGTGTGTGTGTGTGTGTGTGTGTGTGTGTGTGTGGAAACAAAGCTGATTTTCAAAATAGAAGTCGACACTATAGATATACTGAACCTGGTAACCCAATTTTTTTTGTACGTCTATATTTTCGTCTAATTTCTTGAATGTTCCCTGTGAAGAACAAAACTGAGGCAAAGTTAAAAATCATTTTTTGTTTGATGTTTCAAAGTTTTGATTTCCAGAAAAATTCCCTTGAAACATTAAACTCAAATAAATATTCATTCATTGTTGGTAACGATATTTTTCAGACACGTTGAATTGTAATTTTACCTGTAACTGAATTTAAACACTGTGTGTTTTACCCACATCTGAAGCCAAATACCTGTTTTTTTTCCAGGGAACTTTGTTGAACATTATAATGGGTTTTAACCATCAGCAGCCGTGTGTATCTGAGGCTGAGTTTAAAATGTGACTCCAGCTGTCAGATAAATGTGCAGTAAAAAAAATCCCTCTGAAATGTGTTGGAGGAAAAAAAAATGTGTGTGAACAGGACGTTCGAGAAAAAGAACATTGGTCTCAGTCAGACTCTGCTGGTTAAACGATGGTCAATAAAAACAACAGTAGAACTGAGCTGAAGTTGAGAAGCACAGGAAACGCCCTCAGTGACTTTCCCACTTACTCTGGATCTCTTCCTCTTCCAGTCGGTGTTGTGACAAGAAGAGCTGCGGAAACCGCAACGAGACGCCCTCCGACCCCGTCATCATCGACAGGTAGGAGCTCACCTGGTCCAGTTCCTGTCTCTTTGCTGCTGTTTTACCTGGCTGTCTTCTCATTTCAACACAAACAAACATAGTTTTTATGCCTCAAACCAGGAATCTCGTTTCACATCAGCTGTTTTTATGTTCAGGTTTTACAGAAAGTGATTCAGCTTTAGCTTTGTATTGTTTAAGTGTTGCTATCTTTCCGTCTTGTAAAAGGACAAAATGGCTGAATCAACAGACAGAAGCCACAAGTTCAGGTTTAAAATCACCCAGTTTGTTTTAGTATGTAATTGAATCTGCTGGAGTTCTGATGTTTGAGTATAACCAAAATCATTTTTAGCGTCACTCGTTGTTGCGCGGTGAATCTTGTTGATGAACGCTCCTTGGTCGCTGCCAGTGAAGGTAGCACAGTGTAGGATGCGGATCAGGGTCAGTCTGATGTTGTGTCTTTTCCTTCCCACAAACCGTGAATGGTTTTCCTCTAATATCCGGGAAGATCAGATCTCAGAGACTTAAAACTCGATGCAAACAGAAAGTCCTTTTTCTTTAGACAAAAGAATCTTGATTCAAGGGCCACTTACTGCCTTTTTCTAGAAATTCTTCAGCATCTCAGTCACTGTGAAACGATTGAGTTTGCTGAGTGTACATAAAGCAGTATTGCTCTAGTAGTTTTAGGATTTCTCGTTCTTTTTGAGCATAAGAAACTATTCTTGACTTGTAATTAGTAGTTTGACTCAAGGGCCCCTTACTAGCTTTTCCTGACAACCAGAGATTCTTCATGAGTAGATGGAAAAATCTTTTCAAATTTTTATTTGCACAGAAAGAGCAGGAGTCCTTTCTTCATTTGTGGACGAGACCTGAGAAAAATGGAAAAGTTTGTTCACTGATCAACTTTATCCATTAATGAAGAACTGGAGCAATTGAAAGCGCTTGAAAGATTTAGTAAGTGGACCTTGAAAATTGATTTTTGACCTTGGTTCCTAGTATTATCATCAGTACTGCTTTCAGGGATGCTCTGAAATTTAAGAGCAAGCGAAAATTAAATCCAGAAGACAAACAATGAACTAAGATGCTGGGAAAAGAAAAAAATATAATAATAAAATGTCAGCACATGTATAAATGTATAAACCATGCAAACTTACATCCAGCTGACAACACGTGATTTCTTTGTTTCTTCCTGCATCTGCTGTTTTCTGGCTTCTCACTTCTGTCTCACGTCTCACTTCTGACACGACGAGACCGTGTGAACCGTGTAATCAACACCTTTGCGTGGTGTAGCTAGAGCACACGCTCCGACCAGACGCCCACGTCCTCTGACCTCCGTAACATCAGGGTTTAGACTCTGGGTCTAATGTGACAAAGACACCAGTTTGTCCACTGTGTAGAGGAAGAGCCTGCAGACATTACTCTGGGATGAAAAAATGCACATCCACCATCCCTGAAGGGTTTTTGGGGAGAAAAAAAAATCTAGGTTATTTAAACTACTTATCCTAAAAACACTCGACACTCAAATCAATACAGCGTTTTCCAAAAACAACATTATCCGTCGTAGTATCAGGCATCTGTCAATAAATGTAAATGTGATTTTTTTTATTACATTTTTTTTTTCAGAACATCTGAATCTTGGCAAAGATCTCTTCATTTTATTGGATTTAGATTCAGAAAAAAATGATTTGTTTTGATTCACTTCACCGGATCCTTTTTTTTTTGTAACAACATCAGAATTATCCTGTGAACCTAAATTTCTTAATTTATGAATTAAAAATGCTCATTGTAAGTGAGAATGTAAACACACTTATCCAATTGTGGACCAGTATAGGAAACCAAGGACAATAGATTTATACCAATCTCTTGTGCAAATGTTCTCTGACAATTTGTTATAAATAGGGAGTACGATGGATTCAGTGAGTTACTCTGTGAGCTACAGCCTGACCCCCATTGTCTTTTAGTGTATGTTTTTTTCCATCTAATCAAACTGTCCCATTAGAAGCAGCTGAACCATCAGTGACCAGCTCCTGTCAGCAGTGTAGCAGTGGATAAACAGACAATCACTGTGATATTGAAGGAGACTTAAAAACAGATTCTGAATGGAGTTCTGAATTGATGAGGAGATTCCTCTATTGATGCTGCTGCTTCCTTAATTTATTTTTCATCCAATGCGACAAAAAAACGACTTGCACTCATCCCTCAGTGTGAATATGAACCCGACAGCCAATCAGCAACATCAGCATTACAATCCCTTGTTAAATTAATTCCTTGCCATCTAATCCCTCCGCCTGCCATGTCCTTGGAGTCAGCGGCTGTCCGTCACAAAACCCGGCCGTGATTGGTCGGGTCATGGTGGTGGGAGCCAGTGACCTCGGAGGAGGTGGGGGGGGTGTCAGCATCAAGTCCGCGATGGCTCATCAGAGAGGCCTTGGACTGAGGCCAGGACACACACGCACACAGCACACACAGCACAAACAGCACAGGTGATACACACTCATATACTGCATGAGTGTAGAAACACACTGTCTCAAAACACACACACACACACACGTGTATAAGAAAAAAATGCACGAGTACACACATGTTCGTACATTTTGTAATAGGAAGACATCATATGAAGTTTACACCGCCATACAATACACACACACACATTAGCGTGTCGTCGCACATTAGTGTGTCACATTAGTGTGTCGTCGGAGGCTGTGTGTGTCTGTGTCTGTCTTTGACTCCCTCACAGCATAAGGTGAGGGGACAGAGGAAGAACTGTCCAGCATTTTACAATAAAGAAGCAAAGAGAAAAGAAAATTCCCTAAAATAAACATATTCATTTTTCATTTTGTTACTTTTACAAAACATGTTAATCATTCAGAATCCGTTTTATCAGGCAAGAAGGGATGTGACTCCAGTTTCCAGTAGCTCTTAGTGGATTTACACTTAAAGCCAAGACCAATGTTGATCATCGCAATCAGATTTTGTTTTTTAGTGGATCTGTGTCCTTACACACAAATGTACAGGAAGATGAACACAAAACAGACACACAACCGAAACCGGGACAACCAGCTACACAGAGATGAACAACCGTATACAGATGTACAGCAGGTGTAGCGGCGAAAATTCAGACAATACTGCTGTGTACTGTGTTTACACTGCTGTGTACTGTGTTGACATCATTGTGTATTGTATTCACACCCAGTTGGTTGTGTTCTTCGAGCTCCAGATCAAACTCTGCTGCAGGAAAATATCTGACATTATTTCCATTTTCTGGTCGTTGGTCGTCAGCTCGATGGCTATAATTAGGACGCAACAGGACACTGATACTAGTCCACTAACCCAGGGAATACATACACACACACACACACACACACA
This sequence comes from Istiophorus platypterus, assembly GCA_016859345.1. Classification (NCBI taxonomy): domain Eukaryota; kingdom Metazoa; phylum Chordata; class Actinopteri; order Istiophoriformes; family Istiophoridae; genus Istiophorus; species Istiophorus platypterus. The sequence goes on along the minus strand of CM029134.1, from coordinate 779,820 downwards.
CACACACACACACAATATTAATGGACATGCATACACACACAATAACATCGACACACATATATGTGCAGACACACACACACTGTCAGTCGTCCGCTGGTGATTTACTGCAGCTCTGGTTTTAGCGCCTGTTAAGAAATGCAGGATTTATTACTGTGACCCCCAAACACACACACACACACACACACACACACACACACACACACACATACTGACACACTCACACATATTACACATGGCGGGCAGGTTGAGTGTGTGTGTTTTCCTATGCATTTGTGTTTTAGTGTGTTTAGTGACCCATCATGCAAATGATGTGGCTTAGTAGCTACAGTAAAGCAGTTTAATGTTGTAAATTCACGTTTCACTGAAGTAAATCACACTGACACACACACACACACACACGCACACACATACGCTCTTGTGGGGAAACTGATCCTTGTGATTTATATGTTTTAGCACCACATCAACGCCGGTTCTCGTCCTTTTTACGTTCTTATTTCTCTTCATGCCTCCATCATCCGTGATGATCGGAGAAACATGAACATTTCCTCCGTCTGTCATCCTGGGGCTTTGAACTCTGACCTTTTAGCTCCTTGACTGACAGGGTACACTGCTGGTAGTCTAACACTTTGAAGGTTAAACAAAAGCAGCATTAGTGGTTTCCACCGTCTCATGTTGCTGTTTAAGAGGGTTTTCTGATTTTTCTGATTAACAACATGAGAAACATGTTTCTACTGCAGATGCTTTAGTAGAGTTTAGGTATGGTATTGATTATTTGTGGTTTGTGCACTGGCTGCAGTGGATTGTTCTATCTCCTCCTGTGTGATTTGGACCAGGCTGCATCTCTTTGTGCAGCCATTCATTCTCCAGTGGAGCAGGATCATAGAAAACTGATCTGATAGCTTCCTCTGCTTACTGAGCGTAGTCGAGACCATTCACTGCTGGTCATCGGCATAAATTGGCAAGTTACTCTTGATCGGATTGATCTGATCTGTTGAACTTTATCACCTCAGAGAGAAACTGATTTGTTGAAGACACAATAAACAAACAACTCACCTCTACAAGAGAGAAGGTCAGAGAAATTCCTCCAGCTGGCACAGATTTCCAGATGTCCGGATTCTAATGTCGAACACATTCAGGATGTCTCCTGCACATTGTTTAATAAAAAGACAGAAGATAATATTTTAATTTTCACAGGTTGCTCCCAAAAAAACATGTACCTTTCTTTTTTAGCTTTCATCCTTAAACTGAAGCTCAGAGCATCAGATCAAGAGATGCTGTGGGTCAGTCCCTAGCTCTGTGTGTGTGTGTGTGTGTGTGTGTGTGTGTGTGTGTGTGTGTGTGTGTGTGTGTGTGTGTGTGTGTGTGTGTGTGTGTGTGTGTGTGTGTGTGAATATAAATGCGTGCTGATGTTCCTCTCAGAGGTCGCTTTGTTTCCTCCGTTTGCCGGTTAATGGCCGGAATCCTGCCGAGGCAGCAGAACGCAGCGCTGACGGATCGCCGTAACACCGCCGTTATTACACGCTAATATTGCAATTAGATGGGTGGCCAAGTTGCCCGAGAGGGGCAATAAATTGCCACAGAGTGTCAGAGCGTACGAGGAGGCCGAGCTCTAATTACCCAGAACACACCTCTTTGCCGCCGCCGCCACCCGCCTCAACCTCCCCCTCCTCCCCTCTGCTTTGCTGTCTGGCCATCACCCTCCTGCTTTAATGGTCAGGCCTTACATGGGGGTCATGACCCCCCTCCAACTCTCTCACTCGCACACACACACAGATCACCACTTGTTCCTCTAACACCATTTGCAGCTTTGATGTCATCTATAGAGAGGTGAGTGTAGAGTGATGAAGGATGACCTCTGACCCCCGGTAGCCTCCCAGTTACCCCGTGTCTTAGCCCCTCCCACTGAAGACAGGAGGAGAAATCCAGGAAGAGACAGGAGGAAGACGTCATCATAGAAATGAGACTGGTTCAGCCTTCAGTCTAAAGGTGATAACGGCTCTGAAGCAGCTTCTGCTGCTTAAAGGACAGTCAGGCTACGACTGCTAATCGTATTCATTCTAAATGAAAATGAGTGATTCATTTTTTATCAATCCAGGTTCTATTTGTATTTGTTTCATAATTTGCAGACATGATTTAGTTAAAAAAAAAAAAAAAAAAAATTCTTATCTTACATCATGTTTCTGCCATTGTAAAGAGAATTTTCAGAGAATGGAAATGACAACACTCTCCCTGAATGCATATATTGTCCATGAAGTAGAAGTGACTATCTCTCTGGTTAATGATAGAAGTTTTCTATCATTTTTATGTTTTTTTTTGGTTCACTAATGAATCGCAAACGCACAATTTTTAACTAGATGAAGAATCTGATACAAATGCAATATAAACATAAGGAGTAATGTGACACCTAGTTGTCTGTTTACATGCTTTTAAAGTTGCTCGATGTCAGTTGTTTACACTTTTATTAATATTGGTTGCTTTGTTCATGTGGAGAATTCATTTCCCATCAGCCCTTTGAGTAAGATAATAAAGATACTGGAAATGATTTTAACACTATTCCATCTGCCGTTTGTACCAAATTAAGGGGAAATTTAAGGGGGAAAATCAAGGCTGAAGAGCTTGAAAACAAGCATCCTTTATTTTTAGGATGCTGGCTGCTTTTGAGAATTAATCATCATTTGCACAAAGAAACTCCTGCACAGTGTCTTTGTCTCACAGTTAAGATGCTTTATTGTCTCGCGGGAGCCGAGATGCCAGCGAGGCTGCAAAGCGAGAGGAAGGTCTGATTTAAGGAGATGATCCAGGAGGAAACAGCACAGGATTTTAGATCAAATACACCTGAGACGAGGAAGTTTTTATTCATTTTTATTGGTTTGTTCTCCTTCACATCAGGGGTTTTATTCTTTTATTTTCATCCATGTAAAAGTCTTTGTTTCTGTCTGGTGTTTTTCTTCAGTTCAAGGTTTTTACTGGATTAGAAATTGTCAGAGCATCAGTTCATTTCCATCATATGAGTTTTTCAGATTTATGGGGTATTCATGTGAAGACGGGTGATGAGAAGTGAAGATCAGCTGTTATCACAACCATGAACTCCGGTTTATGACGAACCTTCAGGAACTGTAAATGTTGGCAAAAGGCCTCTAAAAGTGAAACAGCAGTGATGTATAGGGGCCTAACCTTGGGCTTGAGTGGTGCATATTCCCAAACACATTTTCAACACAAACTTTGGAGGCCCCTGGAATTCTGGGACCCCGGGACAGTCGTGTGCTTGTGATGTGGGTGAAACTATGGTCAAGCCTTGCAGCATCGAGGATGTGTTGACACACATAGACAGAAATAGAATTTATATTTTTTATCTTTAGCCAGAGCAGCTCTCCTGAACACTGGAGGATCATGAGGTAAAGAGCAATGCAGGCAAACGGTGATTGTTGGAAACATATTGAGGAAACAGAGGGAGAACATTACAGAACAGTTAATCTGCTGCGAGAGGTTTCTGAGGTTTCTGAGAATGTTGAGTTGTTTAATTCCACAGGGTAGTGAAGTAGGAAGAAGAATTATTTCAGGTGTCCAAAGTTCCTGCAGCAAAAGCCCAGTATTGCTGACTAATGGTTTGTGGTGTTCATGACACTCTCCAGGTTAAATAATCAGAGTCAAAATCAATGTCGAAATCTACGAGAAGCCTGTGGACATGAAGAGACTCCAACTCCTGAGGTGCTTCATGTTCATACTGACCACAGCAGCTGTTCTGTTGTGATGGAGGAAAATCCAGAACTTTACAGGCATCTTTAAAGTCCAGAATGGTTGATAGTAAAAAGATTTTGGGTGAAATATTCCTTTAAGTGTGTCAGTTCTTAGGGTGAGAGCGCCATCTCAAAATGGCAGACATGAATCCTTAAGTCAAGTGTGATCCGTGTGTGTGTGTGTGTGTGTGTGTGTGTGTGTGTGTGTGTGTGTGTGTTGGACCCCATGGAGGGTTAACTCCACAGGGGGGTAGGTGGTGGTGGTGGGGGGGGGGGGGGGGGTTATCTGCCCCTGTGGACCCTTCCCAGCAATCGTAGTGTATTGATCGGGCAAGCAAGGCCCATCGGAGCCAGCCAGATTAAGAGTATAGATTTACAATAAAAGCAGGACATTACTGGGCAGGGGAGGCTAAAATTGAAAGGAGAGAGAGAGGAGGGGGAGGGGGAGGGGCGGGGAGGAGAGGAGAGGAAGAGTTGTTGTGTTAGGGGGGCTTGGAGGTTGCTGCAGGGGTTTCTGGGTAATTTGAGTTGAGGTTAAGGGTGATGGTGGATACATACCGGGTCAACTGCTGCGACATGATTTCAGGTTTATGTCGGTTGTTGGACTGATGACGTGTTAATGGGGCTTTATGGCACCAACACAAGGAGAGGGCCTGAAGGGGCAATGCATCATGGGTAACGGGGTCGGGTTGGACTGATGGCATTTTATTTTGAGGGCTGATCTCGGCAGATTTGTACCAGCATTCAAGATCTCCGATCAGTATTTACTGCCTGACGTACGTCGTAAGTGAATGTAATTTAATTATTTGAGCCAGAGACGACGTGATTGAATGATCAGCGTCTCAACCCAGGAGGCCACCGGGACACAACAACGCTTTTATACTGAAGAGTTTAATACTAGAAATAGAAAAAACGTGTCCAAATTCCAGTCTGGAAGTTCATTCTTGACCTTGGAAAACATAGTTTGACAGAAAGTTTCTTACCTCAAAGTCCACTTCAGCTTTCTTCAGGTAACACAGCCCCAGGTGTGTAGTCTAAACGACACGGATGTTGGGAGGCTCTAATTAAAGACGTTGTCCAGGTGCATGCTGGGAAATGTGGGCTCCGATCAGGACAGTCATGGTTAAGTTCTTTTACGGCTGCTTTGGTTCAGACATTTAACATTTGACAACTTTGGACGTGGCAGAAAAACATGTTCATTTTCTTTAAAGTATAATATTGAGAGAAGAACAGTGTTGTTAGTATTTAATCTCAGTGATTAGTATCATCACCATCTCTGATTTGTCATGATGTATGATGATCATTTCCTCCACCAAGTCCCTTGTTTCCAGGTAATTCCTCATAGTTATAACATGCTAGAGTAAAGTCACTTCAGAACAAGGACGGAGGTGTTCTATCATCTCTAGGTTTCGGTCTTAATTGACTAAAAACACCATTGGGTGCAGAAAACAGAAATAAAGTTGATTAGTGGGTCAGTTGATCAGTTGATCAGTCAGACACGTGACATCACCAACCTGGACTCTCCTTGTACGTCTGAACATCAACACATCATCATTGATTCATTTGGTGAAAACTTTGAGGTTTACATGATTTCCTCCGCAGTGAGAGCTCCAGTTTCAGCCCCCCAGTACAGATGTGCTGCTGATAACGGAGGTCTAGGTTGACACCGCTGACGAATTTGGGCTAACTGTTTGTGAGTGTCTTGGGGTGGGGTGGGGGGGCTGTAAAATATGGATGGTGGTCGGACACTGCAGCAGGTGGCCTGATGTTCAGACTGAATTATTCACCGACACGCAACCACTGGTGTCTAACCTGCAGACACACACTAACACACACACTGTGGTTCACGTCTTACATGAGGAAAAGTAATTTTTATCATATAATCATCTGTGTGTGTTTGCTGCTGCTGTGATTTTTTAAAAATATTTTATCAATATCTTTATTTTCTAAAAGCAGCTGTCAGATGTCAGAGTTTTTTCTCTGAACAGGAGATTTATGTTTTTTTTTTAGTGGTGAGTTTCTGGTTTTTGTTGCATTTTAGCAGATCCCTCTAAAACTGGACAGAAACAGCGAGAGAGGGGGAGGTCAGAGGTTAAGTATCTGTCCTGTTTTTGGAGTTGTGTTTACTTTATGTGACCAGGAAGAGTAACAGGAATAGCACAGAGGAATGACTACCACTCTGTGTGTGTGTGCTTGTGTGTGTTTGTGTGTGTGTGTGTGTGTGTGTGTGTGTGTGTGTGTGTGTGTGTTTACAGCACTGGACTCAGATCTAATGACTGAACGCTGCCCCTGTTTTCCAGAGACGTTTCTCTCTAGAAAATCGACAGCAGCCGAGAAACTGAGAAGCTCAGGAGACATGTCTCCAGAGGTTAGGTTGTATTCTCAGATGTGTTTGTTGGGGGGGGGGGGTCACCTGTCTCCTTGAATCCCCCACTACCCTTTCATGTCCACCTGTCTGGGTGTCTCCATTAGACCATGGTGTAGCTGGGGCCCTCGGGGGCCCTCAGGGCTCCGACAGGTTTGATGTGATCCAGGGAGAAATGTTCAGTAACCTGGGGTGTCTCCCACAGCCATTTACCACAGGGGAGAGAGAGGAAGAGGGGGGAGGCAGGGGTGTAGTAGTAGACAGGATGGACAGTAGAGGCCAGTTCTCCTGGTACTATGAGGACAGGATAAGTCCGGATTGGTTGAGTCTACATGTTTTACCTCAGATTAGATTAAATCAATTAAAATCATGCCTGGAATTAATAACAGCAACGATACTGCTGCATGTATCAGTAACATCTGTATACAGCTGGATTCAAAATACAAATCCAACAATCGATATTAAAAATACCTTACCAAGGTGCAAAGATAACATCAATACAAATGAGAAATGATCAAATTATCTGTGGAAAAATGGAGTCACTAAGATTTGATTATCAGACCTGATTGAATCTGTTACCAGGGCTACTGGATTCTGGTCTCAGTCCTGAGTCCGATCTTGGTCCTATTATCATCTACTTGTCTTGGACTTGAACGTGTTCTGTTCTTGGACCCTGAGGCAGTTTGGTTTTTAAGACTGAGTCTTGACCCCATCTGGAAACCGCTCGGACTCAACTCAGGTCGTCTGGACTTCATTTTAAAATACTGATATAAAGACAAACATGGTTAAGACAAAAAACAAGGAAAAAAATCAAATTAACATGAAAAAGCTAGACGCTTTATTTAGCGGCTCAATGTTGTGAGTTTTCTAACAAGTGTCACTCTCAAAAATTTTAAGATGAAAATCTAGGGAAAACTGAAAGATCTCACTTTGGTGAAGACCCTGAAGGTATCAGCAGAACCTGGGGTCTCGTCAGAGTCCAGGTCCTGGACCAGGGACAAGCTGAGCTGAGCTCGTCCCCTCACTCTAGCCTCCCCAGCGCTGCCTCCCCCTGGTTCCCGCTTCCTGTTGACTCTTAATTGGATTGAGGACTTAAGGCCAAATGTGATTACATCACCGCCTGCAGCTTCGTTAGCCGCCTCAGTGTCAACATCCAGCGGTGCCCAGCTGGACCCATCAACACCAGCACCTCACCAACACCCCCATCCACCCCCACCACTCCCCACCCTGGCACCAGGGGATCATGAGAACTTTGGGAGGCTCCCCCATCTCTTCTTCCCTTCCTTTCTCCACCAAATCCCCCTCCGAGCATTCACCTCACCGCCTCAAGGCAAATCACCTTGTTAATTTCACTTCACACACACACACACACACACACACACACACACACACACACACACACACACACACACACACACACACACACACACACACACACACATACTTCTATCTTACTGAGGACAGTCATTGACATAATGAATCTCCCAGCCCAATGACCTGACCCTAACCTAGACCTGGTTCTTACCTGAACCTCAAAACCAAGTCTCAACCCTCAGACCAGGTCTCAGCCTCATAAAACCAGGTTTTGCTCCTTTGAAGTTGCGTGAGGGCCAGACAAATGTCCTGATCCTGTAAAGGCATACAACTCAAACTGGTCCTCACAAAGATAAAAGTAAGACAATGTGCATACACACACAGGTAAACACAATCCTCATTGAGATGTCACTAATACCCCCCCAGCCCCACCCCCATCCTTGTGTTCAGTGTGAGAGAAAAGTTATCGATCTCTGTTCACTGATCCTTTTGTTGACATCCAACGTCAGCACCAACTGCTGCTGCTTTCACAGAGGGAGGGGGTGGGGTGGGGGTGTGACCTGCTGGTGTAAATACCACCCCTCCCACCTCTGTAGCTCCACGCTGAGTTCCTCAAAAGGTTCCCGTTCTCTGGGGGAAAGTTCCTGCGGTGGAAAAATCAGTCTCCAGTTCACAGCCTGTGTATAAAACGTTTTGGAGGTCGGAGGTAGATTTTGAATTGACTCCTTCAGCAGTAACCGGCCCCGGGGCCCTGTGTTTGTCGAGTTGGGCCCTAGCAGTGAGTGACGTTAAAGAAGAAGTGAAGGGGTCTGGGTGGCGTCAGTTTGTTCAGTCTGTTGTTGGTCAGAGACGTTAGTATTCAGAACATCAACACTCTGCTCTGATTAGAGACGTCTCCTCGCGCTCTCCCTATATCCGCCACTCATTCTCAAGCTTGCTTGTCCCCCTCCTCCTGTTAATCACTGAAGTGTTTTCCCAATTAAGAATGCACTGATAACCTTCCATCACACACACACACAGACACACACAGACACGTACACACTGATACACACACACACACACCAGTGGTTTAATCAGGAATATGAGAGCGGTGTGGCTAATTAAGGACGACCATCCGTGGGCTCCTGCCTTGCCAGCAGATGTGGGGAAAGGTGTGCGTGCGTGCGTAGCGCGTTAGCAGACATTTGTTTAGCTCTTCTGCTGGCTCCTGTCAGAGGATGGGATGATCATTGCTGATTACTCAGTGGTGGTTACATTAGTTTTATTCCTGTTCGGATCGTCACATGTTGTGTTTCAGCTCCTTCTTCCTTATTTCTGTTTTATTAGTTGATCTTTAAAAGTGTTAAATTAATTTCTTCTTTATTTTTTTCCAGCTGCAAAAGAAACACATCTCCTTCTAAAATATGCAGGCTCATCTGTAGTATTATTTTTCATTTATTCAAAACAGAGCTTTATCAAATTTAGTGTCAGGTCCGGAAAGCTTTCTGCTATTTTATAAACTAATTTTTGAATTTAAAAAAAAAAGCCTAATTCAATATTTTACACTGTAGCAAACCGCCAGAGCATCGTCCAAGAATATCTGGAGATACTTCAGAAGGATATTTATCATTTCTCATCTGTGGAGTATTGGAGGTTTTGTTTTAAAGCTTTTTTGTTCAGGCCAAAACTGAGGCAGCGTTTCCCTCCAGCAGCCTCCAACGCTGACTGTGATTGGCTGAGACACCTGCCAATCAAGCAAAGATGCCCCCCGAAATTCCTTTATTCTTAAATTAAACTAAAAGTTTCAGTGTCGTCACTGAAGGAAGAATTTGGGACTGTGTAGACGGAGTTCAGTACAGTGTGGTGGACCTTTCTTAAAGGACAAATGTGTATAAAGGTAGAGAATCTGGACCAATGGTTTCCGACATTTAGAAAAAGAATATTTCTTCCCTTAGTAATGTTGGTCTGGTTAAACTTAATCATGAAGTGATGATGGAGGTGATTCCTCTGAATAATGGGCTGGTGGAAGGTTGATTAATTGATTAATCGATTAGTCCTTTTGGGTCCAGATGTGGATATTTCCAGGTATTCTTGGTCTTGTACAATAACAAAATGAGTCTCTGGGTTCTGGAGAAAACGACACATCTGAAGACATCACATTGTGGAGGAGGATAAACCAAGAACTGTAGTTAAGTACAAGTTTGAAGTATTTACATTTTGAGTGTTTCCAGTTTGTTTCTACTTCACAACATACAGCTTTAGTTACTAGTTACTCTGCAGTGTCTAATTATTAATGCAAAAACCTAAACTAAATTCTGATGTGTTTTTATAGATTAAGATAGCCAGCAAACTCATCAATAAATCAATAATTATAATCCAATAACATATCATGTATAAATCAGAGGTGAGCCATTTTGAATAAAGAGTACTTTTACTTCTCGTACCTGGTGTATATTTTGATGTTGATACTTTCACATAAACATTTGAATGCAGGACTTTTACTTGTAACAGAGTATTTTTACTTCAGTCACCATTCTGTGAAACTTTTAGTCCTTTAAAAAAAAATGAATAAAAAAATTGGGCTTTATTTTTTTCTGAACAGAAGGATTAATTGATGATGAAAATAATTGTTAGTCGCTGTCTTAATGTACAAAAACGTGTGTGTAGTGTGTGTTAGGAATGATCAATAAAACACAGTCACGGAAAGAAATAAACAGTCTTCCAACAGGCCAATATGGTTCTTTACTGGGTTCTCCGGAGAAGCTCTGTAAAGAAGCAGATATTATAAAGTAACTAATTAATGCATTCTTCTTTTTATTCCATTATAAATAAAAACAAAATCTCATATTCAGACTGTGTTTCAGCACGTTTAACCTCAGAAAAACATAAAAACACATAACCTGAGGCTGAAACAGAGCAGCAGTTTTCTTTCTTTTTTTTCTTAAGATAAATAAATAAATAAGTTTCTGCTGTGTGTGTGTGTGAGAGTGTGTGAGAGTGTGTGAGTGTGTGTGTGTGAGAGAGAGAGAGAGAGAGAGAGAGAGAGAGAGAGAGAGAGAGAGAGAGAGAGAGAGAGAGAGAGAAAAGAGTGAAATCTGAGGCAGGCGAGTCCAGACAGGATGACAGCAGGAACAGAGATGGAGAAGACGGGTGGGGAAGGGGGAGGTGTGGTTGGATAGGTGGGGAGGAGGAGCTGGGGAAGGAGGGGGGTGATAGAGGGGTGAGAATGAGATAGTTGGGGGGGGGGGATGAGAGGGAGAGAGAAGAGAGGAAGGCAGATTAAGAGGGTATTGATTTCTATATAAAGATGGAGGGATGTGATATGGGGGGACATGGGGGAGGGATGGGGGGGTCACACTACGAGGCCGTGGGGAGGAGGGACGACAGTTTGGGTTACATAACGACCAAAACACCCGTCTGTCTCTCTGTCTTTCTCTAGTACTTTGATAAACATATTTTTTAACTCAAGGTAAACTTACTAGGCATTTTCCCCCATCTCACAATGTTCCCTCATGAATGGAGTTTAAACACATGGGGTGTCAGCTGTCAAAAAGCAAACTCAAGCCACTGAGGAAGGCCATAAGGTATGGTTGAAAGGTCCAACGAACCTTGAGTCCAAAAATGTTTGTCAGTTTATAGAAGTGCTCAGATTCTCAACCAACGACCTGGTTTTCTTCTTTAACTTGTTCTAAAACAGGATCTTAAGTTCAGACAAATGCAATGTGACTGAGCTACTTACACATGAACTATAATAACCTGTTGTGTCTCTATTAAACACACACGTTAAACCTTCACAGTGCTGAGGGAAATAATCAGTGAACCCCAGTTCAATACCTGGTGGAACCTCAGACCAGTTCTTCAGTAGCTGTGGATCAGAGCATTCGATCGTTCCTCCTACGGAACCTTCAGCTCAGACACGTTCTCAGGGTGTCCGGAGGGAATGTCTCTCAATCCGGTCAACAGCATCTCTGTTGGGTTCGGGTCTGGGCTCTGACTGGACCACTCCAGAATGTGGACCTTCTTTGTTTGAAGTCCTTCTGCAGTAGATTTACTTCCATGTTCAGGGTCATTTTCCTGCTGATCTTCAGCTGGTGAACAGCCTCCCTGACGTTCTTCTGACACAGACCTGGGTGAGAACCTTTCTTCAGCAGTTCTGTGGAGAGTCATGCTGCTGTTTTACAAACTTCGGATCAGCAGTGATGTTTTTTGCTGGACAACGGCAGCTTCCTCCACGTTGTCCTGCCATGAACTCCAGGCTCCAGGATCAGGTTCTGCTGAGTCATGTGAACGGCTCCAGTGATTCCTTTAAACCTTCAGCTGTTGATCTGCGGATGTTGTCAGACTGTGGACTGATGAAGATTCAAACTCCTTTCATCTTTATATAAATCACCAATTGCTGATCCTGAGTCCTCTGATCTGTGTTGCGAGACCCGATTCACATCAGCAGAAACTCAAAATGTCTGTTTTCTTTAAGTCACAGTAGCTCTGAACCAGAACGTCCAGTCTGGTTTAAGTGGACTCCAGGTTTGATAAATCCTGACTTCAGTTAGCCTCTGTTGGTGTCGTCAGCCAGGAGGTTCATAGTCTTTCCAACCTACACTGTGAATGTGTGACTGATGTTTTAAACACGGACCAGAACAACACGATGAATTGGGTGTTATTAGTTACAATAGATTGCATTTATTCATTATTGTAACTTCAAGACAAATCTATACATAAATTCAGGTTATTTCAGTACGTTGACTTACTTTTTCTTGAAAGTGTGCATACTGAAACAGTGTAATGATATCACACACAGAAGCAGATGAAAGACACAGACACAGACACACACTCAGCAGCCACTCTGGAGCATGACAGAGGGTGTTTCTACCTGCCGTAGCGAGCGCTGTAATCCCTTCGCACCGCAGCGGGCGTCCATCAGCTTCACCTCACTCCCGAAGCTAAGCACAGCCAGGACCAGCTGAGCGTGTGCGTGTGCGTGTGCGTGTGCGTGAGCGTGAACGTGTGCGTGAGCGTGCATTATGGGCATGAATGCAGTTCTCCGGGGGAGGAGGCAGCGTCATCCATATTTGATGACTCTCCAGACACACACACACACTAAACATGCAAGACATCAGCCAACATAAAGTAATAAAACCACAAATCCGCCAACACAGAGACATACGCGTCATTTTTGTTAGGTGACTGTTTACCGACGCTTGAACTGAGCCCAGTCATGGTCCAGCCTGGTTCCGGTTCCTCTCTGTTGGGTTAAACTCTCAGGTTTTACGGGGAGTCTGAGTCCTCCTGCCCCCCCTCTTCGTTAATGAAGCTTAGTGTTGGTGATGTTAGGTTTCAGTTTGGTGAATCACCTGCTACATCTCGTACTTGTTTAATGATTTAGTTATGGATGAAGTGAAATCAAACGGCAGTTCAGGTTTATTATCAGGGCGCGGCAATTCCAGTGGCTGGTTCCATTTCAGATCCAGTTCCTGCTCAACATACACCCAGATTTTTGTTAAGTTCTGATGCCATCACATCTCTTATCGAACCTTCTATGTCTCCTGGTTGCTTTTCAGGTAGAAAACCTGCAGGTAACGTCAGAAGCTTCTGGGGTCAAAATAACGACGTCAGCGGCGTTAGATCATCTGATCAGCTGTAGATAATGTTAGTTAATGTGAAGCTTTAGTCTGTTGGTTAACATCTCTCAGAGTCCTCCTGACTGGACTCTGGCAAAGATTGTTTGCGAGTGAAGACTCATCACTCTGTAACTTTTCCCGGAGAAATGATCGGCTGAACTCAGCTCGTTAAATACTAGAGAGTCCAATTTCAACTTTTCAAATCAGATCAGATCAGATTGGATCAATATCCGGAGCTCGTTAGACTCAGAGTTCTGGACCGGGAGCTCCAGAATCTGGATCAGGGAGTTTCTGAATAACCTGGAGTCTGTTTTTTCCACTGTGTGCCAACAATCTATATCAATCAATAATCAATATTACCGCTAATGTTCAGGTTTTCAGCGTTAATGAGGCTTCATTAATGTAAACGTTGATCCATTTAGCAGCATCTGGATCCTGGTCTAACACCGGCTTATCCCAGACCTGAACTCGATCTTCATTCAGAACTTTACTGACAAATGATGAATGTTAAACTTGATGAGATCCGATAAAGGATTCAGGAGGAATCAGATCTGATATATTGATACCGAACCCCGACACTGTTACAGGGCCAGAACATCATGTCTCTGCCTCGTTTTTTCTTCACATGAACTTCATGTGGTTTTGATTCATGAATCATGAATCATGGTTTTCTCAAACTGAATATTTCTGCCAGACTTTTCACCACCAACATTTTTTCATGTGGTAACTCCTCCAGAAAAATCCACTCTCTTTTATGTCAGAGTGAGATTATTATTACGAAAACAGTCAAGACCCTGATAGCGGGATGAGAACCTGCGACACCTGTTCTTTACTTCAGGTAAACCAACCTTGATGCGGACGCCGTCGTGCTCTCAGTAACTTAGCGCACACCCTGAGGACTTAGAGACTCTTAGCCATAACAATGAAAAATCTGTAGCAGGGTCAGAGGAACAGGTGAATTTACCTGCAGCCAAACAGAGCGTGAAACCCGGCGTCAGGACACGTCTGCAGGAGCTGACGTTTACTTATGTTAAATTCACATGTACACAGGTACATACAATATTCACATGAAGATACACCCACACACACATGCAAACCTTCACATTCTCTGTACATTTCTGCATCAAAAAATGTTGCAAAACAAGCAGCTCCATTTTTATTTCTAAGAAAGCATGAAAACAATCGAGCAGCTGAGCTGAGCTGCACACACACACACATACACACGGCAGCTCACTCACCCACAACACAAATCAATACCAATTTATAATTCAGGATTGCAGGAGTTTGGGTTTTAGGGCAGCCTGGCTTCCAGCCTTCATAAATATTACAGTGTTATTGACTTGATCTCAATGAATTGGAGATTTTCTTCTTCTGCGCTTTTTTTTTTTCTTGGTTGCACCCCCTGCCCCCCTCCCCCCTTCCTATCTCCTTTTCTTTTTGGTTTTTCTGAGGAATAAAGTCGTCTTTATTCATTCTCTTTGAGTTGGAGATGGGGCGACTAAAGGGAGATAACATGGTGGCTAATAGCTGATGGATGAACCTAGACCCACCCAGACACACCCTTCCCCAACACACACAGACAATCACACACACAGTCCCACACACACTGCAGCCTCGTCCGTTCATCCATCGTATGGAGCTGAGGGGATTTGTTGGCCTCACATCTGAACAAAGACATTGTCATGTCAGACACTGATCAGCAAGATCTATGTGTCTATTATTATACGTATGTGTCGGGGGGAAAAAACACAGGGAAACACACATTGATTGTGTGTGCGTGTGTGTGTGTGTGTGAGTGAGAGTGAGAGAGAGGGGAAAAAACACAGGGACACATGCTCACAATCAATTCAGGTCAGTTTAGTCCCATTTGGTCGATTGATTGATTTTTAGGACAAAAATAAGGAAGCATTCATACAGTATGAACACAAGAAAATATGTGGATAATGCACACAAGTGAGTACACACAAAAATGACACACACAACTGTAATGATATAGTTTTTTTTGTTTCTTCGACAGAATATGTGGAGAGGATTTACCCAGAATCCTCTCTTCCTCCCCCTCCACCTCCTTTTCCTCTTCTCCTCTTTCTCCCCACTCCTCACCCCCACCTCCCCCTCCTCCCCTTCTCCATACAGTAAAGATGGACATATTGATTTTCCTTCTGACCACCAGCGCAGTTTTCTTATTTTTCTCTCAGCTGATCCGCTTGCTGACAGACACTAATGACGGACTGTGTATGTATGTGTGTGTGTGTGTGTGTGTGTGTGCGCGTGCGTGTGCGTGCTTGTGTGTGTTGAATAGTGATATTGGACTGTTAGCAGAGCTACAAATTCAGCTGCATAAAGCATCTTAAGAAATATTTTTCCACAGAGTTCATTAAAATGTGCCTGATCAATAGAGAGCTTTCAAAATAAAAGCACAGCAGAGGGTAAACATTAATTTGAAAAGCAAGAGATTTAAAGTTGAAATATACAGAGATTTAAGGTAAAATTTGAATTAAAAATAGACACTGAAATTGAACAAATGGCTTCTTCTGGTGTTGTAAATGCTTTGGTCACCTATGAATCCAGGTAAATAACTGATGGATCAGACGACCTCTACTGACCCCTGAACCTGCAAATCTGGGAGGTTTAAACAGAAATAAAATGAGGTCCAATGCACACTTGTGTCTTGGAGTTCCAGCCAAAAAAGAAAGTTAATTTTGCCTAAATGGACCAGGACCATTGACGTGGTGATTGACGGCGCAGTCAACCAATTGGCTCACGAGTTACAGTCAAACAGAGGGGGAAGCGCTGGTGTTTCGGTCGTGATCATCCCGTTGGATCGTTACCTGGGTCTCAGGTGAAAGTGAAATCTTCCGTCCTTCCCCCTCCGACTCTTCCTCTGTGCCTGAGTCTGTCAGAGAACCGCTTGCACCTGTCAGTTCACGTCCGCGAGTAAACGAAAACCGAAGAATCTCAGCAGGCAGGACAATGTCGACGCCGGAGGCTCGGTTTTTGGCAGGGACCTGTTTCTGGTCACGACGGCGGCGCCGATCCTCCGGCTCTGCTCTTCTGGCAGATAACGGATCATCTGCTGCCGGATAATCATGACTGAAATATTGAAGCGGTAGCTTTGGAGGCGAGCGGAGCTGGAATTTGGCACTTGGCAGAGCGATGCAGGGGGAGGGGGGACGTGTGAGTTCATCCTCTGCCCGCCTGCAGTCATCTTCTTTCAGCCCCACAGTAAAACCTCTCTTAGTGGGTAGTGCCATCTGGCCGGGGCCCCTGGTGGAGGCGTAACGGGGCCCAAAAAACTCGGGGTCGCGATGCTTTACTGCCCAAGCCTGCCGCCTGCAGATGGCAGCGGGCGTGCCGCTGGAAAACGCCAAGGTCGCAGCGGCATGTGGTGCCGTGGAAGGGAGAGCTAAATGGCAGCGGGGACGGGTGAGGGAGGAGGGGAGGAGGGGGAGGCACCGCTGGAGCCATAGCAACATCAGGGCCATGCTATGCTACATTAAAGAGCAGCGCTAGCTCGCCATATGGGAGGGCTACTGCTATCAAAGCTAATAGCTATGTTAGCTTAATGTGCGCGCGCGCACACACACACACACACACACACACACACACACACACACACACACACACACACACACACACACACACAAGTTCAGGCCTATACAAAACAAACTTTATTCATGTGAGTTTTAGCTGAGCGTTGTCAGATGTGTATGTTTGTGAGTGTGTGCACAAGGACGGATGGACGCGCGCACACACACACACACACACACACACACACACACACAGTGAGGTGGCAGCTGGTGGAGGGAAAAGCTTCCCAGTACAAAGGAATTTAATAAGAGAACAGCTGAATGAGACACAGACAGACAAAGAGAGAGAGATGGGCAGAGGGAGAGACAGAGAAAGAGAGACAGACGTCTCTCATCATACTGGGACGACGTCGAGTGGATGTTCCTGGTTTCACATCAGAGTCAAATGTTTGTTGCAGTGATTTTATTCTGGAACCAATGTTCGTTTTCATCCCACATAGCAACAGCTTCACTGGGGACGGTTCCTAATGGTTCCTGGTGTTTTTGTTTTTTTTTTTAGTTCCTGGTTGTTTCTCCTTTTTTCTTTTTTTGGTTCCTGGTGGTTCCTGGTGTTTTTGACGGTTCCTGTTGGTTCCTGGTGGTTCCTGGTGGTTCCTGGTGGTTTCTCATGGTTCCTGATGGTTCCTGGTGTTTTTTTTTTTTTTTTTTTTTG
This sequence comes from Istiophorus platypterus, assembly GCA_016859345.1. NCBI lineage: Eukaryota > Metazoa > Chordata > Actinopteri > Istiophoriformes > Istiophoridae > Istiophorus > Istiophorus platypterus. The sequence continues at coordinate 762,565 of CM029134.1, read as the reverse complement.
GTTCCTGGTGGTTTCTGACAGTTCAGATGGTTCCCAGTGGTTTCTTGTGGTTTCTGATGGGTCCTGGTGGTTGCTGATGGTTCCTGAGTTTAACCCTGGTTTAGAGCCAAGGTTCTACCTGCAGGTTTTTCCTCCTTTTTACATGTTTCCAGCTGTTAACTCAGCATTGGTTGTGATAAGAGACAGTCAGGAGCATGACTTGAACGGTTCCTGGACCTGAACTGTGGCACAGCTATGTTCTCTCTTCTCCCTGTTTCTATTAGTCATCACATCTACCTGTGTCCATGACCAGGTGTGTTCAATTTTCTCTCTACGCCGATCTTTTCTTTTCAGTCTTGTGGTTGTGTTTGAATCTTTTGTTCACTTCATCCCTTTGTCTCTTTCTCTACACCTGTCTCACTTTGTCTCCCTCTCTCTCTCTCAGTGTCTCTCATCCCTGGGCTCCCTCTCTCTCTCTCTCTCTCTCTCTCTCTCTCTCTCTCTCTGCCTGCAGCTGAAGATGAGACTGAAAATTAATTTGGGGGGTTTCATTAGATTCACTTTTTGGCCCATTTCCCTGGGTTTCGTCCCCAAGCACATGCATGCACACACACATACACACAAAACCTAACACACAGTTACACACACACTCTAGCCATTTCAGCTCAGGGATGAAGGGAAGAAGTAGGAGGAGGACAAAAGAGAGCTAAATTATAAAAACAGAGAGGTGGAGTGTGTGTGTGTGTGTGTGTGTGTGTGTGTGTGTGTGTGTGTGTGTGTGTGTGTGTGTGTTCATTTGGAGACAGAGGTATCGATGATTCCTGCAGGCATCCGGGTGCTGATCATTAAAACACAGCAACTCACACACACACACATTCACACACTGTGTGGTTGTGGTGTGTCTCTCTTGCTGAGCTGGTCCTTCTGCTCAGGACGTGTCGGCAGCTAAAAGCCGTTGTTTACCTTGATGATGCATTGCAGGTGTGTTGGCGTTCACCGATGTGACATCACAGCTCGCTGTGGCTGCAATGTAGACTCGACAGGTGTGTTCCTCTCTGGGAATTTTAGTGGTTTTTACACAGTTAAAAAACAAAATTAGACTTTAACTCAGAGACCTGAATAAAATAGTAGAAAGTGAGACAGTGAACTACATAGAAACACCTGTGTTTTACAAAGCTCAGTGTGCGACACATGACCAGAGTATTAACAGGTATCAGTTAGTAGTGTCCTGGGTAATATTTCTTTAGAAATATGAAGAAGAGTCTGTACTGCGATCACTCATCTTGAATCCTCACACAATTTACAGAAAATATAATCTAACTTCATTAAATGAGTAAATAAAATGGGGGATGTTTCTTAAATACTAAGAAAATTGAACAGAGCTTGGTTAGTGACTGGGTAATGTGGATTCCTGGCGGCAGATCTTCACATAACCAGCCCATGTACTGACTGATTGATCGAACGATCGATCAGCTGCATGGCTTCGTGGTTGTGTCATTTGCATTCAGTCCCATCGAGTGTCACAAACTCGACAGTTTGACACAGGATCTTAAGTTTCTTAAAAGACGTCTGCGGTTTTAGAGAAGATCTTTGTGCCGATTGAGACGACGAAAGACCAACATTTAATTTCTGTTTTCTGTGAAATGAAACCTGACACAGGTTCTCTTTCTGCCGACCTTCTCTTTGCCTCTGCTCCCGTTTATTTCTTTCCACCTCAAACCCTCCGGTTCAATATTCCCTCTGTCCAATCTCGCCCGCTGTCACCCGGCAGCACCTGCTCTCAGCTTTCTATGCTTCAAAGAATTTATTTTTTTGAGAAATCCGCGGCACCTCCCCGCAGCCCGTTTGCTCACGCCGCTCCCTCGCTCCCGGACTCTCACCTCCTCAGGTAAATTGAGTTTTCAAGGTGAACGTCCCATTACAGGAGAAGGTTGACAAATTAATTTGGTGGGTGCCTTGTTGCAGTGTGGGTAGCGATAGTGACCGGCCTGTCAATTTGAGAAATGAGGTGTAGCTCAGCGAGCCAGATGGGAGAGAAATTGAACAGCACATTAGCTAATTACTTATGCAAATCAGCACCAGTCGCTGCACCTTAACTTAAGCAGGCTGGATGACACTCGGGGAGGCTGCTGGAGAGTTTTAGCTAATGCTAATCCAGAACCCCCCCCCCCCCCCCCCCGGTCCCTCACCTGCTGCAAGCGCAGGAAACAGATCACACCAAGTAAAACAAATACTACCTCACCTCAGAAAACCAGTCAGACACTGTAAAGAAGTTTCTAAAAATCTCTGTTAAGTGCCTGAGTTCATTTATAAAGGAGCTGAAACCACAAACAGATAAAATAATAAACTAAAACATAGTCCAAAGCAAAGATGTCATAAATCACAAAGTGTCCACACTAACAGCTCATAGTTTTCTAATTTAACTGGATTAAATGTGAGGGATTAAACTTCCACAAATCCAGATTGTGACCTTTTACAGGCTGTTTCCTGGTTAACTCAGATGAAAGTGAAAAATAGTAGAAATTTGTTTTACTACAAGTAGAACAGAGAGTAAAACAGAGTTCGACTTTTCAATCAAAGAACGAA